>JARFJB010002165.1:4085000-4227500 GCA_036346205.1 Vesta saturnalis | reverse complement strand
TTTGTCGCCTGTAATAAAACCGCCGCCGCCACCACCGAGAAACGTAAGTTACATCGTTTGCAATTAATAAGATTGTTACCTGTAAACCAGAAATTATCCGATAATATATTTCGTGTTAAATAATTCAAATCATTATTGTTATTCACTTTAATAGAAAACGAAGGTTTTATATTTTAAAATCGGCCAACATAACAAAAGTATTTTTATTTAAATAAAAACCTGCGTACTAAAGTAATTAATATAGGAAAAGAAACAAATAATCCGCAGCTACCGTATAGAAGCTACCTTCAAAACGAAAAGCCTTCATTTATTTAAAAGGGCAAAATTGAATTTAAACGTGAATGAGTTTATTTTCATAAGAAAAGCAGGTATAAAATTAGATTTGAAAACCGACCGCTTTAAAATATCGATTATTTCTTTAAAGGCAGAGCATTGAACTCGGTGTTTTATCGCACACGTGTTTATAACAGGGTTATCTTGCTACCAACTTCTGTAGTTTATACAGGGACGCATTCAGGTAAAATTATTTATTTCATTTGGGCAGTTAAACAATATAAATTGAAACCAGTCAAAGGACGTAAGTTAAAAGTCAAAACCCAACCCTTCTATTAATGTTACATTGCAGAAACTCCAGAGGACCACCTAACCCTCCGTCCCAGGACCAGCCAGGAAGGGGAGATCCACAAGAAAATATATTTTGTATTTGTACCTTAGAAGTAGTTTACAGTAACGGAATTAGTTTTATAAAAAGATAATAGGGAATAAATGTATATAAACTTTTTTTATCTATTTGTTCAAAGTGTTGAGAGCCTGAATAACGAACCCCGATCCTTATTTTGCAAGTACAAAATCCGACTGAGCTAAAAAGGGCAAAGTGAAAATTATTCATTAGTAGTAATACACTTAACAGTAAACCTCCATTTTTGTCCCGACGAAAGGGAGGTAGTACAAGGTGATCAAAGAATTTGAAAAATATATGATACCGACAAAGAATGTTATATAAAGATACGTGTTTTATTCTCGTAGTCAAAAAGAGAGCGAGCCACTTGATAATTTTTTACAAGAAATTAAAAATTTAGTGAAATCGTGTGGATTCAAAGAAGAAGAAGAGAATATGATAAGAGACAGAATTGTGTTGGGAATCAACAGCAAAATTTTACAGGAAAAATTATTAACGATGAAAGATTTAAATCTTGAAATATGTGAAGAAACGTGTAAAACAAGTGAAATTATGAAGGAACAACTAAAAAATTTACAAGACGATAAAGTAGTGGTAAATGTTGTAAAGAAAAATTTTAAAACAGCTATAACGAAGAAGGATGATAAAAACAGTAGTATACCAAAAAGTGAAAAGAAATTTTTGTGTACGAGGTGCAGAACAAAGCATGGCGTTAATGAATGCCCAGATTTCGGTAAGCAGTGTAGCAGTTGCAGTCTATTAAATCATTTTAAGGTGGCATGTAAAGTTAATTTAAAAAAAGTTAAAGAAGTTGGAACTTCAGATAATATGGTTGTAGAAACGATGAAAATTATAAATAGTATAGAAGCACAGGCGTGGACGGAAATTACGAGTATAGGCAATAATAAAGTGAAAGTAAAAATTGATACAGGGGCGGAGGTAAATATTTTGCCTATGAAAATTATAAAATGTCTGAACGTTGATAATTTAGAAAAAACAAATATAGTTTTGGAGGCTTATGGTGGCTTTCGTATCAAGCCGATAGGATCAGTAAGTCTCATTAGCACTATACAAAATGTATCAAAGATGTTGAAATCTGTTGTGGTTGATGATGATAAAGCTAATTCTTTGTTAGGTTTAAAATCTTGTATAGAGCTAGGTTTACTGAAAAATGTTAATACTGTTAATTCAGTTGAAAGTTTTAAGGACAAAACGGAGTTTATTAATTTTAACAAAAATTTATTTACAGGTATAGGTTCGTTTCCTAATAAATATAGAATTGAATTGTGTGCAGGTGCAATACCAGTAGTGAGACCACCAAGGAGAGTACCAAATTCTATAAAAGAGAAATTATTGAAAAAGTTAACGGAAGTCTTGTGTGGTCGAGCAACTTGGTAATAGTTGAGAAACAGGACGGAAATCTCAGATTTTGTCTAGATCCAATAGACTTAAATAAGTATGTTAAACGTGAGTATTGTTTAATACCCACTGTACAGGAAATTTGCTCTAAATTGTCAGGGAAAAAGTGGTTTACAGTACTAGATTTAAAAGATGGATTTTATCATATAGAAATAGATGCTGATTCCAGTGAATTGTGTACATTCAGTACTCCTTTCGGCTATTATAAATTTAAACGACTACCCTTTGGCCTCAGCTGTGCACCAGAAATTTTTCAAAAATTTAACAATGACCATTTTGGTGATATATCGGCAGTAATTATATATTTTGATGATTTGTTAATAGCAGCGTCGTCGATAGAGGAGCATGACATCATTTTAAATAAAGTAATAGATAGGGCAAACAAATTAAATATGAAGTTTAATTGTAATAAGACTCAGTTTAGACAGAATCAGGTTAAATATTTAGGTATAAATTTTAATGAAGGTGGTGTACAAATTGATAATGATAGAATTACAACTATCAATAAATTAAAAAGCCCGGAGAGCAAAAAAGGAGTACAACAATTGTTATGGATGTTTAATTATTTCCGACCTTTTGTGTCAAATCTATCTGAAATATCAACTCCTTTAAGAAATTTATTAAAAAATGATATAAGTTTTTCATGGACAGAAGTTTATGATAGATGTTTAAATGAATTAAAAAATTAGTAATGAATGCTCCAGTACTAACAAATTTTACAGATGAAAAGAAAATTGTAATTCAGTGTGATGCTTCTAAATTTGGGTTAGGATGCTGTTTGCTGCAGGAAAACAAACCTGTTAGTTTTGCCTCTCGTAGCCTAACTAATACCGAAATTAATTACGCTCAGGTTGAAAAGGAATTTTTGGCAATTGCGTTTTCAGTTAAAAAGTTTCACAACTATATATATGGCAGAAAAGTAGAAGTCATTACGGACCACAAACCACTAGTAGCCATAATGAAAAAGAAATTATCAGATATTGCGTCTCCTAGGTTGCAAAGAATCAGGTTAAAACTGATCAGATATGACCTAAATGTAATTTATAGACCTGAGAGGGAGCTGTATGTAGCAGATTTATTGTCAAGAAATTGTCAGAATGAGAACATTGAAGATAATCCTTCAATGCTTGAAGTAGTGCATAATATACACGCGATTGTAAATATATCTGAAAATAAAAAGTTAATTTTTCTAAAAGAGACTGACAAAGATGAAGTACTTAAGAGGGTTAAAAAATTTTGCCTAGAGGGTTGGCCAAAACAATCTAATATGTTATCAGAAGTATTGAAATTTTACTATGGCATCCAGAGTGATCTTCATGTTGTTGAAAATATTGTAATGTATAACAATAGGCTAGTTGTGCCAAGTGTGCTTCGAAATGAAATGCTAAAGATTGTGCATGAAAGTCATTTTGGAATTAACAAAACAAAATTAAGAGCGGAGGAAGCCCTATATTGGCCTAAAATGAACAACGATATCGTAAATTATGTATTAAAATGTGAAGCTTGCGAAAAGTTTCGTCCCAGTAACATAAGACAACCATTATTAAGTAATAAGATACCGAATGCACCTTTCGAAAATGTTGCTTCAGATATTTGCGAATATGCCGGAAAAAATTATTTAATCATTTTTGATTATTTTTCAAAGTGGTTAGAGATAATACCAATTAAAGCTAAAACGACTGCGGAACTCATAAAAAAATTTAAGTGTTGTTCTGCAACTCACGGTATACCGAAAAAGTTAATAGCAGATAATATGCCATATTCGTCCTTTGAATTTAAAAAATTCGCGAATGAGTTTAATTTTGAAATTGTTACCAGCAGTCCACATTATCCCAAAAGTAATGGGTTAGCGGAAAATGGGGTAAAAATAGCAAAAGGGTTTTTAAGAAAAGGTGCTGAGATAGAAACTGCTCTATTAAATTATAGAACTACGCCAATTAAAGGCATTAAATTTTCTCCAGCAGAACTATTGATGAATAGAAAGCTAAAAAAAAATTAACATCTAATAGTCACAGTTCAATAACAACAAATGTTGATAATAATAAAATAAAAGAAAAACTCTTGCTAAAACAATCATTAGCAAAAAATTATTATGACTTAAGGTCAAGAGAGGGGAAAAAGCTACAACCTGGATAAAGTGTAGTCGAACAAAGAGAGGGTGTATGGGAACCAGCACAGCTACTTCAAAAGTGTAAAGAAACCCGTTCCTATTTAATAAAAAGAGAAAATGGTAGTGTAGTAAGGCGTAATAGACACCATCTGAGAGAATCGTTAAATAATTTTACAGTTAGGAATAGTGCAAGTTTTGAATCTGATTCAAGGAATACTAGTTTAAAGAATGTAAGTAACAGTGATTTTGAGGGTGTTGTAACTAACAGTAGCCGACCAAAAAGGTGTATAAATTTACCAAAATTATGTATTAAACTAAAAAAGGGAGATGTTGTAGATGTTGCTAGGAGAATAAATAACTAAGACATTAGAAGTAGACGTGTTGTAAAAATACTAGTTTATTAATAAAGTGAATTATAAAGTATTGAATTAATGAATTATTATAACAGTGTATAGCTGCTGACCGCTTAGATAGAGAATCTACCTGTATAAAAAAAGTGCTATTGCATCAGGGTAGAAATGATTATTATTTCATCTAATATTTAATTTTCACCTTAATGTATTTTTTGCAGCAGCAAAATTTAAAAATATTTGTGAACGCATTAATTGACACGATTTCGACGACTGATTGCTACTTTCCAATTCATATAAATGAAATTGTATAACTGTTTAATAATAATACACACAGATTAAAAAGCCCGCGAACAGATTCCCGTCTTACAAGACTAGGGCCCCTTATTAGAATGCAACCCCCAATGCATGAATAAGCTAGGTTACAATCTGTAGATGGGGTTAAAAGAAATGTAATAATAATTTTAATAACAATTATGCAATTTCCTTTGATAAAAACAGGCCCTCATAAATGACAGATTATATCTTTTTATTGGCATATTGGGCATATAAAAAAATGGCGACTAAAGGTGTCTCAAGGGTGACGTCACAAAAAAACGAAATGGCGGCCAAGGTGTTCCCATTTTACTAACACCAAAAGTACGAAGCTGATAATTGTAACCTTTACAAGAACACTAAATCATCGTCACACCAACAGGAGGAGGTCGACCAGGGCTGAAGACGGGGAGGACTCCTGCAGCATCATAATAAGCTAAAAATAAGTAATATATTAACAAAAGCATGCGCATGCTAAAAAAAAGTAAGGCATAGGTGTCATACATTACAGCACCTAAGTCGCATTTACCAACAAGAAACATTGTACATATTTGATAAATATTATTTTGTACCCCCCTTTCGATAAACAATTAATTTTTTTTATGGCTGGCATAGAAGCCTCGCAATTGAGCCCATTTTATGTAGATGTTTCATTAATTCCATATGGCGAGGGCTAAATTAACTTCACCTCCCTCCTCTAATAAAACATTACGATGACGCAAATTGAAATTTTATGGCACATTATAGGGCATAACGAGTGTATTATGTATAAAATAATGGCCACTAATGGACCCATAAAATAATAGTCTAAAAGTTTGCAGACGTTATTACAAATTGCGAACAAAAAACAACTATTAGCATACAAAGCATTTAAATGCTTACTGCTAGCGTAGATAATATACCTCGATTATAATATTACGATAATAAAAAATATGAAAATAAAATAAAAAAATATGGTTAAAATTGCAAAAACATAGTAATTAAATAATTAAATAAATTCCAATAAAGAATATATTGCAACATTGTTTTAACCGCATTGCATTATTATAAGTTATTTACTTTAATTAAATGATAAACGGTCATTTTAAAAAGAATCTAATGGACATACCACTGTATATGTAACGGGTTAAATACTTTAATTATGTATTATCATTAATATTATAATTTTATTACTTAAGATCTATAACTATTTAATTAGTGCTGCATGCACTTCACCTTTAAAAATTTCTAGAGCACATATCTAACAATTTAAATGTTAGCGAAGAAAAACCTATTATGAATTTTCCATGATAAATGAGTAAGAAAAAAATAAAAAAAACTTAAAGATAAATATCTAAATGATAATTAATTTTGTATTTATTCACATTAAAATAAAATTGAGGTTACAAAAACCATGTCACGAAGGAGTAAAAAAATTATTTACTTGGCACTTTCTGTTAAAATAATAAACGGCATCAAATCTGTTGAGTACTATATGTAACATTAAAGCATTTGAAACGAACAACAGTTGAAATCCATTAAAATAAAATTATGTGCTTTAATGGAGTACTAGGTCGTTTTGTGAGTACTGTTATACACACATGTAGGTATACGTGACACCATCTTTAATAGTTTTATCCTTTCAAAGTACCCGCATTAAAAAACTGCATCATTTCACTTAATTTTATGAGAAATGTTTCGATAAGAAGTGAAAACGTTAATATCCATAAAGTAATATTTTACAAAACGATGTTAGTAGGTACATTAGCCCGTATCAATAGGATCCATTTTGTGATACAAATAATGTATATTTGCTTTATCGTGCTGTAATCTCACGATTTGCACAAAGAATTGAATTACCACGCAGCGTTCCTGTATTATTACCTATTATTTCAATTCTAGTTAAACACTAAAATTAAAAAAATATACACATATTAAAAGTGAATGATATAGAATCAAACGTAATAAGAAGAAATTTAAGTCAGCCGACTCGAAAGACTTTCCCACATTAAATAAAGCGGTTGTAAATAAACTGAAAATTGAAATACGTAAACACAGATTTATTACATTTAAATTATAACATACAGGATCTCACGGAACGCAAGGAGCATCTTCTAGGGGCCATTTCAAGAAAAACAGTTAACATGTATCAGAATCACTGTATTTATTGCACTGAATGAATTTTTTTAAACATTTAATACAAAGTGTATTTATTGCACAAAATTTTAAACGAAATAACTGTTACATTGATTTTAATGTTTTGTGTGGAATAGTACATGACCTTCTATCCTACAAAGTGGAAATTAAAAGAAATGAAATAATTTGATAATAATTTTTTAGGATAATTATGCAACCTCTCTTTACTTTCAACCTACATATGTACGTATATAAGGATATGCAATCGACTTTTTTTTCACTATCGCTAAAGCGACTTATTAGCTTATTTTACAACGGTTGGGCAAGTTTCGCCAAGATCGCCCATCATGTGTGTGTGTGTGTGTGCGTGTGCGTGTGCGTGTGCGTGTGCATGTGCGAGTGCGTCTGCGCCTGTGTCTGCGCCTGCGTCTGCGTTTGCGTCTGCGTTTGCGTCTGCGTCTGCTTCTGCTTCTGCCTGTGTCTACGCCTGCGTCTGCGTCTGAAATAAATCAAAGAACAAAGAAAAAACAAAGAAAAGAAAGGATTCAATATGCCGATATAACAAATGAGGTTAAAGTCCGTACAAATTTATAAAATCAAGTAACACCAAAATGAAAAGCAGCTTAATGTAAGAAGTGGTTAATTATATAACATAGATTTTTATACGTCCGTTTTGTTTACAGGTAACTTACATGAGTATTCGTAATGAAATTCAATCCCTCGGAGTTATTATAGGTATTGGTAAGAGATATTTGAGAAACATGCAACAAAGATTACAATTACTGTTCTGTATAATCTTATTTTTAGGTATACTCACCGGGGACCTTCCAGCCCTTACTTTATGCTTTGATACATTATTGATCTTTTTATAGCGGCTCCATTATTGATTAGTTATAATAATATCTTTAACTTATTCAACAACAAGCTGGTGTCACCTAAAATAATTATACGCTTCCCTAGACACATAACTGCAGCTAAATAGTTTGGGTCCGAACGAATCCATATCAGGGTGTCATCACACGTCATCCAGTTACCTGCTCGTGTCATTTCGAGCAGCATACAATAACTCTCATATACCAACACGTTGAGTCTACCATACGTACTCAAATGACGTCACAATTTTTATCAGTGTCCACATATTTACGTGCATGTTTGATACACCAATGATGGTTAATTCATATCGACACTTAACTTATATTTACTACCAAAGTAAAAAGTTTAGCCACTTCACTTTGAAGGCTTATTTTACAAAATCGGTTTGGCCGATTCGCCTAAAATTTTTGATATTTATCAATTGATATATTGTTGTTAAAATATGTAAATTATAAGTGTTTAATTGGGGTAGTTTTAAAACTATTTTATTAGAAAAAGGTACTAGAAATCATTTCATAATACGCTCGACTTTAAACCTTCATAAATATTTATTTGTCAATGCAAATCTATCAAATTCGAGAATGAGGTAGTACCAACGATTTGGGGGTGGAAGATTACGCGTATACTGTTGATTTAATAAAAAATCGCATAACAGATTATTGTAGTCTATAACGAGGAGCATCTTGTAAAAATATTTTTGTATATACAGGATGTCCCATTTTGGAGTACTACACTAAACTTGTGTTTTTTTTTATAGAACACCCTATATATTTTTATATGTTTGAATTCTCTGTCAAATGCTGAGCAAAATGATGTAAGGTATTATGGATCTACGACTAACGGTTCCTAAGCAGTGTAGGGTAAGATCCATTTATTTAGGATCTAGATACAGATCCAAACACATTTTTAAAAACTGTTTTAGATAAAGATCCAAGATCCGTACGTAAAAATGGATCTAGATAAAGATCAAAGATCCTTGAAATGGGATCTAGATCTTTCATAAAGATCCGACATTCCTAAAATTGTTTCGAGATTTTTCTAATTATTAATATTATCTTTAATTGCTAGTATTGCTACTGATGAGTAGTACTCCCATTCCCATGATCATTTTTCATGTAATACAAATATTAGTCCGTAAGGTTAAATTATTAAGAAAAATAATATACAAATATAATTTTATAGGTTTTTATTGAAAACTGACATTAATTATTTAACGCACTACAAATTACAAAATTAGTATTAGGTACACATTTACACTTGTAAGTTGCAATGTTAATTGTTAATTTAACTTAACACATAGTTGTTATACAATTATAAGGATAAGGACATTTATCTAAATTATTATAAGTATACATTACATAATTACATTTTATTATCTAATTTTATTTTATTTTGTTTTAAAATTAATAGCATCTCAAATATATCATCACTTAATCTATTCCTACGAGGAGTTAAAATTAGTCCACCCATACTAAATATCCTTTCAACGGGGGCAGATGAAGGAAGTATAGAATTATATTTTAAAAAGATTTCTTTTATAGCAGGGTACATATTTAATTGCTCATAGTTAGTGCTTGTGTCTTTAAAATAATTTGTGCATTCTGAATCAAATGTTGTTTGCGATTGAGTATTTATTTTTTAAAAATTAAAGAATTCGTCCGTGGCAGAGGATTTTTTTTCAGTAAGTGTGAACTGAATTTCTGATTCTGAATTATTAAGATTTTCTTGAAATCCGGAATTGTTAAGTTCACACAATAATTGCGTTTGACAGAATGCTGTTTCATTTTTAAAGGGGGTAATTTTTAACCACCATAATTTAAATTTTGAGTTAGAAATTGTGGATAACAGGTATGGTCGACTACTAGAATTTTTAATATCCATTATATTAGAGAAACGTCTTGTAAAGTCGTTCAATAAACATTCTCTTAATTTAGAACAAAATGTCAGTTTTGTCATTGCTTCTAAGCTAGCTTTAATTTTGAAAAGTGTTGGCAAAACAGTACCTAACTGACAAGTTTTTTCATCTTGTAAAATATCTATTGCAACGGCTATAGGTTTTGTAACAGAAATATATTCGTTTAAAAACACAAAATCTGACACTTGGAACACGTCTAATTTTAATACTTTACAAACATCACTTAATTTTGCTTCAATATTAATTAGTTTAACACATGCGTCATACATGGAATTCCAACGAGTAGGACAAGGAACTTTCAATTTGACACCGCAAACATTTTCTAACTGATCCGACGCCTTAGTTGACCTACTCACTAAATTCCATAAAGAATAAGCTTTCCCAAAAACAGTATCGTACATTTTTTTATACCTTATGTTTTCAAATGCTTTAGCTGCATCTATCGTAATTACAAGGCTGAGTGTATGCGAACAACACTTAAAATGTTCGGGCAAAAGCACGTAAGTACTGTCAGTATCAAAAGCAGGTAATGATTCAACATCTACATCATTTTGATTTTGCAACTCTGTTAATTCGCTATCGCTGCTCTTATTACATATAGAAGCAGTAAATACGTTAAAAGCTTTATTAAAGTTGCTTGCGTTATCTGTTACCGTTCCTGAAATTTTACCGAGATTTAATTTGTATTCGTTATGAATTTCACTTATTAATTCCGCAATTCTGTCAAATGTGTGTGCAAATTTAAATCGCCTACAGCTTAATGTAAAAGATTTACTATCGATAAAGTGTGCAGTCATACCAAGATAACTTTTGTTATTGGTGCTCCAAACATCTGCAGTTGTACAGACGTATTTGGTTTTATTTAATTCTTCTATTACAGCACCAATAACTGCTGATTTCTCTTCTGCTAATTTACTCTTGAGCGTTTTTCGGTCACAAGGTTTTTTGCCAGAAAGTCCTTCTACTAACCTAATAAATGCGGGTTTTTCGACTGTACAAATAGGCCTCATCTCTTCAATTATGTAATCTAAGACGAGTTTGTTAACCGAGTTCTTTGTGGTAGAACTGGTAGATCGTTGAAAAATGTTAATCTTGTTGAAATTCTTCATTGATAAAATTTCGATTTTACTTTTTTTTGTTGTCTTTTCTGCATCGAATTTGCTAAATGTTACTGGATGCTTTCTCTAGAAAAAAAGGAGAAAGTGTATGTTAATTTATAAAATTCAGATTGAAGTCACTTCAAGTTTCAGTCAAAATTTAGATAATACCAATTTTGAAAGCGACTGAATCCCATCTTTTTATGAATACAGGTATCATAAACATTTAAAAAAGTTTTTTGATGCATTAGGGACTTTAAGAAATAAATCTCAACCTTTTGTAAAAGTTCTTTTACACACGAGAAACTAAGTATTTTGCAACAAAAAATACTTTACGTAATTCATATAGAATTTAATAAGAAAAATTAAGTCTACAAATCACGTTTTGATATATCAGATGATGTATTTCGTAAGAATCCAATAAATGATACTAAAATTCTGCCAAAAACTATATTAATACATACCTTCATATGCCGAATAAAATTTCCTGTTGAAGTCACATGACCTTGTATTTATGCGGGACAATTTAGACAGTGGGTCACTATCTTGTTGTCACATTTTGATAAAATTTTATAAAATTTACCGCTTAAGATTGGCGGAACTTCCATTAATTCAGCTTCGTCACTCATTGTTGATCTAACTAACAATTAACAAATGTGCTTTACTTAAAGTCGTATTCTTAAGAAATGAAGACAAGATTGTTGTTTTTCTATACCTCCTTTTGTTCGATTAAATTAGCAACAGGGAATTCCAGTTCCACTTAACTTAAGTACCTACTTTAATGGATGGATGACCCCATTGTCATTACTCATTAAGTCATTAGATTAGCACTTAGCTGTCATTACCTGCCTTTGTAGCTTTGGGAAACAAAAACAACCGACGGAAATATTAACAAAGGAAATGAATAGTTCTATTATTGGTTATTTCGGAATTTAACATGTCTCAGGCAGTAGGTAATTGTGTAAATGTGTATGTATCATAGATCCGTTTAGTGGATCTAGATCCTGGATCTAGATCACTTTGATCTAGATCCTACCCAACACTGTTCCTAAGTTATTGACATTTCTATGTAAAAAAATTAGTCAATTAAGTAAGCTGCTGTTCCGCCATCTTGAAAGATATCGGAGTGAAATTTTGGTTTTTTGTTTTTCCAATCTGTCTAGTTTTAACTTCTACATTCAGACTGCAGACCCTTTTCTTTGCATATACAGGGTAGTCTATTTTGCTCAATGTTATTCTTCTCATTTCTTTAAATGGCACACCCTGCATTTTATTACACATTTGAATAGAATTTTGTACGGGCTTTCAATAAATACTCACGTTTTACTACCTATTCCTAAGTGTTTTGAATTATTTAGTGATAACGTTAAAAATTGTAAATATTTTTTATTTTTGTTGAATTTGTCACAATATAAAATAA
The DNA here is from genome assembly GCA_036346205.1 of Vesta saturnalis. NCBI lineage: Eukaryota > Metazoa > Arthropoda > Insecta > Coleoptera > Lampyridae > Vesta > Vesta saturnalis. The sequence continues at coordinate 4,215,207 of JARFJB010002165.1, read as the reverse complement.
ATAAAGACAATATCATAATTCAAAGAGAAATAAAAATGAAACAATGCTAATTGCTACAAAACCGTGAAGTTATAGGTTTATGACACAATTCAATATTTTGCACTATAAAAGAGCAACGCTTAATAATTATTTACTCGCAGAACTGCATAACTATAAACTTTAAAATGATATTAAAGAACACAATGAATAACAGTAGCTTGGTTTTCGATTGTCTTTTTCTGTTTCTTAACAACTTAACAAATGAAAGCCACTTATTATAAATAATTCGTGAAGAATTGTCAGATAATTATCTGATAGTGACTTCGTTATTTACTTAGTGTGCGATGAATTTTTCAAAACAAGAGCTGATTAATATGATGTATGTTTTGGGACAAGATGAAAGAACTGTTTGTTGGCATTCAGGATCTATAAACAAAAGTACTCTTTTGCTGGACATGCAAGACCTGAACCGTATCAACTTCTTCGAGAACGATTTGAAGAGACAGTAAATGTCATATACAAAAAGAGATGTAGAAAATCGTACAGTTGCAAACGAAGAAAACGAGTTGACAGTTTTATCAAACTTAGAAGAAAATCCTCACGTAAGTGTTCGTCAGATTGCGGTACAAGCAGATCTGAGCAAAAGTTCAACACAAAGAATTATAAGCAAACATAAATATCACCCATACCATTTGTGTTTGCATTGAAGCCTACGACCGCAAGATTTCGCAACTCGTGCCGCATTTTGCAATATTATTGTGGACAAAATTAACCAATAAGCCAATTTTGTTGACTTTGTTCTATTTATCGATGAAACAAGTTTTAATAGCATAGGAGTCGTTAATAAACATAATAGTCACTACTACTCTGTTGAAAATCCACACTGGGTACGACAAGTAGATTACCAGCATCAGTAGACTGTGAATGTGGAGGTGGTATTATTAATACTTAAGTAATAGGACCTTTCTTCTTCAATGGTTCCCTGACAGGTGAAAGATATCTGCAATTCCTTCAAGAAGATTTGCCACAGTTACTTGAAAATGTGAATCTCCATACTCGACAAGTTACGTATTACCAACATGATGGATCCCCGCCGCAATACCATAATCGAGTACGTTGGTTTTTACAAAATTGGCGCGAAGATCGCTTGGCCAGCTAGATCACCCGATCTCACTGTCCTAGACTCTTTTCTGTCAGAATATGTGAAACAGGAGGTGTATAGGGCCAACTACTCAAGCCAACATGAAACTTCGAATTACTGAGGCTTTTCGAAGTATTCGAAGAAACACGCTTGAAAATGTCAAAGCGACCTTTACTAGGCGGTTGACAATGTGCATTGCTGCAAATGGTAACAATTTTGAACACTGCGCGCGTGCGTGCATGCGTGCGTGTCAGTGTGTGTGTCAGTGTGAGTGTGAGTGTGAGTGTGGGTGAGTGTGAGTGTGAGTGTGAGTGTGAGTGTGTGTGTGTGTGTGTGTGTGTGTGTGTGTGTGTGTGTGTGTGTGTGTGATGTGGTGTGATGTGGTGTGGTGTGATGTGGTATGTGTGTGATGTGGTGTGGTGTGATGTGGAGCGTTGTGGTGGGGTGGGATGTGGCGTGGTGTGGCGTGAAGTGTGGTGTGGCGTGATGTGTGGTGTGGCGTAGTGTGGTGTGGTGTGCTGTGATGTGGTTTGATGTGGTGTGGTATGTGTGTGAATGAGTGCATGCGTGCGTGCGTACGTGCGTGCATAGTTATTATTAAAGTTATTTCATTACTTTTAATTTCCACTTTATATTTTGTAAGGTGGTGTGTTGTTCGACAGCAGATAGTTTTGGTATATCTGTGTTTTTTAATGTTGTCCTAGGCCTTGAAGTAAACTCTTTACCAATTAAATACGTTAAGTTATCACAGCAGTACCTACAGTAATTTATGATATGTAGTTAAAATTAAAAATCATAATTAAACGTACACATCGCGTTTACACTGTACAATAAGAGTTACAATTATTAATCAAAAATTATTTCTTTGTTAGATCTTTAATTGGTATGTCGAATACTTTTATCAATTTCAAATAAAAGTTTATCACAACTATACACTTACATCATAACTTGATGAAATGTCTGTTCTTTGATTAGGACATTTTTCACTGTTAGCCTTCGTCCGTTAGAGGGTGTTCTGATTTGTCATCTTCAAGTTTAATAATATGTAGTTTATTAAAGATCTAGCTATGTTTTGCTAAAATAAAACGGAATTAAATTCCATAGTTGGCTTTATAAGTTTACCAGACTGTTACATTAATAGCAGACTTAGATTTTCAGTTTTCAGATTTAATAAATTTATTTTGACATCTTAAATAATTATTAGAGATATCAATATTTACTGAGGATGATAATTGTTATCGAAATGTATAAATTTGTATAAAGATAAGTAAGAAATGCACGATTTAATACCTAAAAGATAAGTATTTTAATTATATTAATAATTTTTATGAGTAAGCATCATTCTATACTTGAGCGCTTCTGATTATTTTATAACTTTTGACTAGCTTTTCCATAAATAAAGTTAAACTATCCACTGACCTAAATCAGAAAATTATGCAAATATATACAATTCAAATATTTACCCGTTTACCTAAAAAAGGATTTTGAAGAATGTTGTCACTTGAAAGAACACAAAATGACATTCCAAATAAAGACTACAACATGACGTTTACTAAGGTCCTTAAATCGTAAAGTGAATTAAGATTAACACAAATCTTAACATCTACAGAGACCTACATCAGCTACTGTAATGTGAATATATGGAGTCAAGTATACACATCTTTGAATCGGATTGCTGCATATATCAGGATTGCAATACGTTCACCAGGAAGTCGTAATCTTACTTATGTCAAGCAAACGTGACCGTGTTTTATACAAATCTATGTACGACCCAACTTCAGTTCGTTATTTTTATTTAAATTATGAAACTAATAACCATTTATGTCATTATAAATTACATGGAAATAATTGAAATCATTTACTAAAAAGAAATCGGAAGTATTTCCACTACACATTTTGTATAATTATTTATAAAATAATTATTTATGTATTAAATTATACTACTATATTAATTAATTACGGTAGATGCATACCTACATACGATATTTAATTCAAGCTTAGGATTACATTATTTAAATGTTCCACATGCAGGGGTCGTAGTGGAATTAATTTTGCTGATGATCGAGATAAACAAGAATATACGCAGGTTTATAAAATTTGCATTAATGTATAGATTCTTAAATTTATTTTATTACTGTAATCTTAATAAAAACGTTATTTTAATTAATACTTTTTGTTACTTATGATTATTAACACTTTGTCTATAAAGAGCAATGATTCTAGATCTTTTCTTTGATAAATTTAATTCACAATTAACCGCAACCCTTAATTTTTATAAGAATCATTTCAGAGATAGACTTTACATCAAATTATAGCTTTCATAATTAAGATACTTAGCTTTTGGGTATGAAATCGTGCATTCTTATTAATTTACAAATTTAAACGTTCCAATAACAATTACAGTAATAATTAGAAAACTTATATAAAAAAGCCAACTATAGAACATAATTTCAATTAAAGATTAGCTAGATCTCTATAATAGATTAAATATTATTAAATCGCCTTGAAAATAACAAAACCACAACCCCCCTCAAACGGATGTTTGCATATTTGAAAATTTGCGCGAGGTTTGTTTTAGAGTGTACTTGCTCTTACTGATAGCTAATTTCTTTGGGTTTCTATGTTTCTGGTTATGTTTGTGTTAACGTGTTTACTTGTTTGATTGTTTGTTGGAAGTTGGTTATGCACAGCGCGTACGTGTTAACGTCATAGTAAAAAGATATATTAAATTACACAGATTATTAATTCAAATGCTCGAAAAAGGTCCAGTTCAATAAAATCAGAAGAACTAGTATGCACCTGTAGTTTTCTAAAAAAAACAGTGAATTTGGTGTAAAATTCAGTAAAATTATAAACAGGTTTATTAAAGTAAAAAAAGAGTACAAAATAACTAATAATAATTCGACGAATCCTCGGGCGCCAATCCAGATAAACGGTGGTATCTTCCCCTGGAGGCCTGGAACAGCGTCACTGGTCCGGGGGATCTTAGTGGAGATGTCGGTATTCAGGGGTCTTTGGCGGTCGTTAAAAGCGTTTGACGCTAGTGACAGTAATTGGCGTTGCTGTGTATGTAGCGGACCGCGAAAATTTTACTATTGTAATAAACGTTTGTCAAATCGCCATTGTTACCGCTATAGAAAAGATAATTAGTGGATTTTTTTTTAATATCTTGATAATACGTCGTAATTTGCTAATGTTTTCAAAATATAAGCGTTGAAAAACATGTGCTTTGAGCTCTGACTAGCAGGTGTACGCCTAAAAGAATGCTTTACCGAAGGGGCGTAACGAATCATTGGAATTTCGTATGCGCCGATTCTTAATGTAAAAATGTCACTAGCTTAATAAGTAATTGTGTCCGTATAGACCGCGATCAAAAGATATCTTTGTTTGTTACTTGGAAACTCGAAAGCTACATGTAGGGTTGTTACGGACGAAGGCATATTTTTAAAATTAAGATCTCTGCAATAATTAATATGAAACTATTTCAACGTAAATTAATGTTCCTTGTTTTTATATCACTTTTGAAAAATGGGGGTTTATTGCGGGAGTAAAGATAGTTAGGTTTGAAATCGAGGGAAGGTTAGTTACCGTTAGGGTGTCAATTGAACCAGACCGATTTTTGGTTAATTAAATACCTTCATTATAAACAGTTTGTCTTTAACGTAATTCTTGCGTGTCCATTTTCTTTTTAATTCGCCAACGCAATAACAGTCACCCTTTTTGAAGTTAAACCGAGTATGTTAACGATTTGTGTCTGTGATCAATTAAATGAATATTTGTTCTAGTGTAAGTAGGTATTTTTCTTATATAAATGAAAGCTCGCAGCCAATCATTTTACCAGCCTGTATAACGTATTAAAAGAATCAAACTTTGTAAATAAAGACAGTACAGAATTAGCATTGCTGTTTGTTATTTATATTTATATTTGTGTAGAGGTGGCTGGTGAACGGGTCCATGATACCGCTTTGGTTATTAATTGTAAAAGGCAATTGCCAAGTAGGTACACACTTCCGAATCAGACCATTAAACACCACGAATTTTATTTTTATTGTTTTTATTGTTGTATAGATTAATGTGTAACCTGAGAAAGGAGCACTGTATTTTTCTAACACCCTCAAATTTATATATCGGTGACGATATTGTTATCTATTTATAACTTACCCTTATAAGGCTTTGTTTTAATGAGTATTTTTTGGCAGTTGTTAGGCAGAATTATTTGCCTGCGAGCTTATTTCACTTTGTATGTACTTTATTGCAATTTGACTTATATATTCCGTACTTTAGTGGTCACTAAACAATTGGGTACGTGTAAATTCCTTGCCTATTTTCTTTTGTCCTTGCCTTTACCTTATTATCACCTATACAATTTTACTGCTGTAGTATTTTGTGTACCGTAATTTGCTTTATTGTTTTATGTGCTTATTTACTTAAAGACCGGCATGATTGGTTTTAAAGGGCCACATGTTTGGTATTACGATTTTTATTATGATTTTTATTTTGATTATTTATGACCCAATAGTGCGTGTGACTACATGTGTTTTTTAATTCTCGTGTTTCTGTGTAACTAAACTGCTTTTTATTCATTTTCTCCTAATGTTATAATTTTGTACGCACTTTAATCTGATTTAATGGTGTTTCGTTATGTATTTAACCCTTTAATTGTTTTGTTTTGTGTTATTGGATTTAATAATGTTCTTGTGCAATTACTTATTTATGAATAAAGTGAGTTTTATTGGTGGTTCTTTCCCACAATAGTATATTAACGGGCTGAACCACCGTTGCGCAAAGCTCGTTGATTTTAATTTGAGTAGTTTCATTTTTTTACCTGCCAGTCATGATGCAACGCTTACCGATAACACAACGTGCCTACCACTAGATGGCCACTTCGTTTAAGGTTTGCGATTAATTAAATATCAGACTTGTAAATAAATTCTAATGTTTTAATTATTGCCAGGAAAGTCAAAGTAAGGCAGGCAATCAATTTGAGTAATAGTAACATTATTGTCAGTCAAGTCGAGATAAATTACTTAGAGATTGTTGTGTTTTTGAATTTGCATTATTGCAAGTAAGTTCAAATTGCGCTTTTCAAGATAGGGTACCTGGGGAACGCTGCAGCGGTAATTAATATAATCTAAAAGAAAACTTCCGTCACACAACGTTTAATCACTAATACTTAGGTTTCACATACATTAATGCTGTATCAAAGTTAATTGCAAAGCCCAATAAATGATATCGCGTTTACAAAATTGATAATAAACTTGTCTATGAACATGAAATTTTTTTTGTTAAATGGAAAATTATTAGATTTATTGTTTAAAAATTTGAACTTGTGTAATTATAGTGACAATAATTTAAAGTGAATTATTGCACCTTAGATTTCAATTAAAAATATATCTTTGGTATCGTACAAGTCTTTACAATCAATTTCTGGAATTAAAAATACCTGGCGTTAAAATAAATGTGAGTTTAGCACATTTGCGGAAAATATTTAAGGATTGGGTCGGGCGACGGTAAGAAAAGGTAATTGTTTTGGTAACGGGAATTTTGTTTCGTTACACACCCCTCGTTCTTCGGTACAAGAATGTAATGAAAATCAGCATCAGAACTATGGCGGTATACAGTGGGAGATATTTCGGAATGCTTATCTTCAGCCGTACTTAAATTGCGGCTGGCACGGGCGTGGAAAAATGCGGTAGATAGGATCAACGGTAGCGTTGGGTCGCTTAGTACGTTGGATCATTCCCAACGAGTCTATATGCTAGTCAAACAACAGGATTACTATCTTTGTAGTATTAGGTTCCGGTTTTGGGTACCAGGAGTATACACCTTTTTCACGAACAGTGTTGTGTTGGGTTACCTTAAAACAGTAACGTTTTTGGGTGCTTATTTTGTATTTGCCCCTTAATTATGGCGCGTCCTTTATATCTTACGACTAATTAAATAAACCCAGAAATACTTTGAAAATTTCAACGTCGGATATACGATCGGTACTCAAGCAATAAATATTTGTATAACGAATATAATTCATGTTCAAGTGATATTCGTCCGTGACGACGTTCGTAAGTCATTAATACACTTCATGACCGGTTCATGCGTTTGCTACTAGCGACGACTAATTTCAAATTTTAAGTTAGCGTGATGGTCAATCAGATAAAAGAAATTTTGGAAGTCGGCCAAAAAATCGTCCCAATTTTGGCAACGCTGTCTGTTATTCCGATGTGATAAAGTGGCGGTCCCGGTAAATAAATCTGACAAAACTGATAATAAACTATCGAGAAATATAAATAAGTTTTGGTTTACCTACTCCACCCTTTCGATGAATTCCACGGAATCGGTGTGTCCGTTAAAGGAAATACGTCGATCTTGTCAGTTGTGATAACCTGGTGTAGGCGGTAACATGTTTGGCTGATTGCCTATGTAGTTAGCGGTGGCGCCATAAATGGTACAGGGCATTCCTATTGGAAAGGCAGTAGGCGGGAGGACATTAGTTGAAGAACGGATGCCCTCACGGAGCAATAACCTGATTCGGTGACGAATGTGTGAAAAACATTTATTACCAAACTAATGATCGCTTACACAAATTACATCATATTCCTTATCAACGCAACGGCAAAGGCTTCAAACTAATTTAATTTCTTTTTGAGGCATTGAATGTTATGAGAAAAACAGCGAAGTTAAACTTTAAATTGCTTCGTAAAATTATACTTTAAGTTGCTGCTTATAGGATCCGACGTTTGTGGAAGAAACGTGTCTGTGTAGCTCCATAAGGCCATATCTTAGCGTTCAGAGCTCGTTCATTATTATTAAATCAACGGTTACCTTAAAATATTTGTAGTAAGTTGGAATTTGTTACGCTACTTCTCTGCATTGAACTTCTGGAAAATTGATTTTTAAATGATTCACAATTTGGTCACTGGTAGTATTAGGATGCATCCTTGATACAAACCGATACGATTTTTTAGGCACTGTTTGAAGCTTATCTAGGCAGGATTTGTCGGCAATTATCACTTTGCACTGAAATTGTTTTTTATTTGTTCCGATAGTCCATTTATGGTTAGTGTCGTTCCCGATCACGATAAGCGATCTTGGAGCAAATACATCGAAACCTTCTAAATGTTTAGTTGTCATTTGCACAACGCTTTTTTTTGACATTATTATCATCTAAATTAATGAATTCAGCCATTATTTTACTTTTTAGAATACAATCCGCTAGCATAATTACATTAATTAACATTAGTATACGTATACGATAATGTTGGTGTATCAGTTATCACCTTTAACACACTGCTATAGTAGCTTTATCGATCTATTGATTGTGAAATACAGCATTTGAGTATGACTTGTTTCCCATTTTATTTCTTTTTCAGAACTTAATTGTATAATTATATTTCATTCTACTCGTTCTGTCTTAAGCTCGAGATTTCACATTTTCTTTGTAACGGAACAAAATTTCCGTTACCACAACAAATACGTTTTCTTACCGTCGTCGGACCCAATCCTTAAATATTTTTCGCAAATTTGCTAAAATCTGATTTATTTGATACCATAGACGTATTTTTAAATAAAATCTAAGTTGCAATAACTTACTTTTTTGTCGACCTTTAAAAAAATGACATTCTACGTACTAATTTCCGAATGAAGAATCGACTATTTTTGAAGGCAAGTATTTTTCGTCCGCAAACTCTTTTCGTCCGCTGTGGTCACTATGATACGGCACGGTGTGAGAGTGGCGATTGAGTCATTTTGTAAATCCACAATTTGATAAAAACAAAGGCGCCTGTGACAATAACTGTCATTTGCTATTCTCAAATTAATTATTTACGAAGTCCTCTAGATTTTAAGTGTGAATAAGATCGTGCTGTGAATATTAGTGTTCATAATAATCAAGAATGGATAGTGATAGCGATATGGATATCAGTAACCTTCCTCCGGAGCTGCGGGAATTGGCAACTACGGCCACGTTGGATTTACTCCCCCAGAAATCACGAATTTTATACGAAAAGCAATACAACACGTTCAAGAACTGGCGTCAAGAACATAATGTCGAAGATCTCTCAGAAAATGTTCTTCTGGCCTATTTTTCTACTAAAACTAGTAATAATTATAAGTTATCAACGCAATGGTCAATATACTCTGTGCTAGAATCCACATTAGCCATTAAGGAAAACGTTAACATATGCAAATTTCCGAAACTTATTGGATTTTTGAAAAAACAAGGCGTTGGGTACACAGCGAAAAAATCTAGAGTATTTAGTCGAGATGAAAAAAATAGATTTCCTCGTGATGCCCCAGATATTTATTGTTATATTATTACAGCTCTATTTAATTATTGGAATTTCTGGGGCTTGTCGAAGAGACGAACTACGTAAAATAACGACCAAAGATATTGTTGATAAACTCGACATGCTTGTAGTATCCATTCCAGACTCAAAAAATGGTAAAAGGCGAATTTTTACAGTTACAGACAAACTTTGCGACGGAGTGAATCCTTTAGAAATATTTCGACAATACACCAACTTCAGACCGAAGCATTGTAATCATAATATATTTTTTGTCAATTATAAGTTAGGAAAGTGTACAGTGCAAGTGGTTGGTGTGCATACATTTGCGAAGATACCTAGCTTGATCGCAAAATACTTAAAATTGCTAAACTAACTAGAGTACACCAGGCATTATTATCGGCGCACATCTGCAACACTTTTGGTCAATGCCGGCGTAGATATTCCGTCATTAAAACAGCACGAAGGATGGAAATCCTCAACTGTCGCCGAGGGATACATTGAGAATTCGATTCCCAATAAAATAAACGCATCAAAGGCATTTTAACAGGTAAAGCAAGAAAGAAGGTTTGGAAATAGTGCTGCTGGAGCACCTGCATCTGAAGTTACATCAACAAGTACCCAAAGTCAAAACTTGTCTCTTGCATCTTCTTTGACAGCAGGAATTAATATCATTAATTGCGCAAACTGTACGTTCAATATTCATATTCGAGATTGATTTAATTTTGTAGTATAATTAAAATAGAGAGTTATTGCACTTCAAATCAGAATACATTTTGTTTACATTTATTAAAATTATGATCGAGTCTGCAGTTCGAAGAGTGGAAGGTAGCTGACACCAGCAAACAGGTGAGTGATTACTTTCATAAAAGGTATGTAGATGTCGACGAAAAAATGTAATATGCACCTCGGCGAAAAACTGTCTATTGCCTCGCCTACTTGTTAGCCTCGGCTATTAATTTGCAGGCTCGACTATAATAGACAGTTTTTCGTCCTTGGTACATAAATAACTATTATATTCCGGCGTGTCATAATGACATTATTAAGGATTTCATTTTTAGTGTCAAAATGATGCACTTTATTGGACTGAGTAATATAATGAATTCATTATAGCACTAAGTACTATAATGAAAAAAATGTATAGGTATAGTAGGCAAAAATATTTAAAGCTAGGTTTACACTTGGCGGAAATCTACTTGCCGTCACTAAAACTTAGCATTATGTCAACTCAAATGCAACAAGAAATTTCAGGTGTGTGAAGATAGCCGTGTTATTTTGGAATAGCAGATTTAAACCATTTGTATAACTAAGCGCTCATTAGGCGCCATTTTGCAACGTTGTAATAAAGTTTTACGCCCTAATAGGAAAGCAGGTATTACAAAAATTACATTTATACGGCCAAGTTCACCGAGTCATGCAATTTGTTTAAATTAATTTCTTTTTTCGGAATAACTAGGCGCCCATTAAGCGCCGTAAAGCTCCGTTTTAATAAGATTTCGCGCCCTTATAGGAAAAGAGTTATTACAAAGATGCGTTAATATGGCCGATTTCACGAAACCGCGGATTTTGTTAAAAACTATTTTTTTCCTAGACATTAATTAGGAGCTTATTAAGCGCCGTCTTGCGCCATCAAAACAAAATTTTGCGCCTAATAGGAAAAAAGTTATTACAAAAATTGCGTTCTAATGAAAAAACCTACAAACATTTAATTGGCACTACCAACTTCACGGGTGCAGGAATTAAAAAAAAAATGAATGCTTTGTTATTAAGTAATATTGGTTACATTTTCCCTTGCGTATATGTACTTCAAATCAAACGACAGATATTTTATAAAATAACACTTTTACTAAAGATAATTTTATCTATACAGCTATTACACATTGAATAAATGGCGGCAGTTTCTCTTAAATAAACACGTACGGTGAATGATAAATGCTGAAATTGATCTTCGTTAGATAATAAGGCGAAGCTCTTATTGTTGAATTAACATTTTTTCAATCCAAATATCATTTTGATATTTCCTGTAATTATAAGGTAAGAGAAAAAGTAAACGGAAACCTACTGTCTAAAGAAAATGTTGCAGTCACCATTGAAGCTTTATACAGTTAAATTACTAACTTTGCAAATAAATACTCAGTTAGTTACATAAATTTCATGTGCTTTAAGTGTTTTATTAATTTGAAATTTTTTTAAATGGCTGGCGCTAAGGGTAAACCGCGACATGTGAATATTGAAATTGTCAACAAATTACTAGTTTCATATGAAAATGACATACTAAAAGGTTTATGTAAAAAGTCTGACACTGTGTGGAAGATTGGTAGTGAGAAGTACCCTGGAGGTATGTCTGCTAATGCATTCTATACCTACGTCAAAAAGAACCGCTGCAATTGTCAAGAACATATTCTTGGGATTCAGTCAACTGTAACTAAAGAAATGATCCTTGAGAACGAAGGGAGTCTCACAAGTAATTCTGAAAGTGAAGACAACAGTTTGGACCATTATTGTTGCAATACATATATGCTACTTAATTTTTAAGAATGCAATAATATTCTAGACTCTAAGAATAAATTGCGTTCTAATTGGAAGAATATTTTCTTTAAAACGTTTGAAGAGGCCAACACACATGTTAAATGTTGTGTAATGTTCAAGAGACATGTGATATCCGAATGTGGTAGAGGAATTTTGTGGCGGATGCATATGGTAAAGATTGCAATAACTGGTTTAGGTTTGAAATAATTAATAAACCCTCTGCACCGATAGACGTTAAAATTCTTTTGACGTAGCCTACAAACCTTCCTCTTTGTCGTTGTACAAAGTCAAAGAGATTTTTAAAATATGATCTTCGTGACGAAGTTGGTTCGGATTTGAACAAAGGGATCTGACGTGACGTGAATATGCTAATAAAAGAATGTGATATGGTGAAGCAGAGCCCGCAACACTTTAAGCTTCCGAAGTGTTGCGAAAATATAAACAGTGAAAACGAGATAAGTTATTAGAGTTAATCGCCAATATTAACAATAGCAAATATGAAATTTAATGCACCTTACGAATGCATTTTATTAAACCTCAGATATGCTCCATTTTGTGTGCATTACCTTCTCCCGGGACAACTACACATATATAATAACTACTGTAAGAAGGTTAACAATTCGACTATAGTCGTGGATGGTTAAAAAAATACCAAATGCTTTCCGAAACTCATAATATAAATCATTTGTTACTATGATTAAATGAGTGGTTAAGACGAGGCGCTTGGATGCCAAAAACGATTGTGTGTGACCATTCGGCGGCTTTACTTGGAGGATTAGCGCGCGCGATGGGTTACTCTTCTTTAGCTCAATATGAAGAACTGTGTTTCAACAGCATCGTCAATAATACAGCTCCACCAAAAGTGTTCTTAAAAATAGATTATGCTCATAATGAAAAGTATAACACAGAGGGACTATCTAAAGAAACAAGACATGCTTCAGAAATGGTTTTACTTCAGAGCTTTGGGACAACTTACTAAGTGTGACATTTAAGCACAAGCAGAAAAAATTATTTTAGATCTACTAATATGTAGTCAAAGTATTTACAATGGAGCACATTTGGGGAACCTCACTCCATCACAAACGGCAATAGATAATTTAAAAAAATTAATTGCTTTTGAAGAAGCAGTTATTGAACATGATAAAGATGATGCAAATTGGAAAGACACGGAAGTCTGTCACGACGAACTACCAAATTGTATAGCTAGGTGTTTTGATCAACGTAATGCAATTTAAAAAAAAACTCTTTAATTATGTATGACAATTAAATAATAAATTCTATTTCAGAACTAAATACAGCGGACAACTGGAGGAATAAGATTCCCACAAGAAAGAAGTTAAAACGAACAATCTATGGGACACCATGCAAGGAAATCCAATATGTTATTTACAATAAAAGAGTTTAAATCAGTTTAATAAAGAATGGGAATATAGTGAATCAAACTCATCCCCATGTGTTGAACAATGTACGGTATTTTTTAACACTCGGACGGTCGCGCCTGATCTGAGAGATCCATCGTCCGGTACATGTGTTATATTTCTCGTTAACTAATGCGCAGCCTAGTGCCTTTTCGTGTATCTTCCTTTTTTGTACGATTCAGTAGTTCAGTACTGCACGGACGTTTACTAAGTGTTGTTGTATGCAGTTATTGTATATTGGATCTACCAGATCCCAAGCGACTTAATTTGTAAGTATTCTTAAGTTAATTGAATTTACTTATTTTTGTTGTACTGCTACATATACTGTTGTGTAATTGCTTTTATGTACATTTTTGATACAAATATTAATTATAAAAGTCTAATTTATATATTATATATGCTTTGGATCTCATGCATCCCAAGCGACCTTTGATGTAAAGATATTGTTGCAATCTTTTTATTTCTTATTGTTTTTTTTTTAAATTAACTATCCTTTTTGATAAGTTTACTTTTTCTATGTTATAGCTAAAGGAAGATGTCATCAAAGAAAATATTCAACCTGAATGATCCTCGAGATGTTGAACTAATTCATGAACTTTTATTTGACAATGTTCAGGAAGAGTCTTTACTAACAGCATCTTCAGATCAGCAATTAGAGCCTACTTATGATTTAGAAAATGAAACGGATGCCGAGGAAGAAATAGAGCAGTGTAAAGAGGACTCAAACACAGAGCAAAGCGATACTGAAGGGGAGACCGACGAAGAGAATGATCAATATTGTATTTGTAACAGGAAGAAAGGCAATAACATAATAGAATCATTATCATGGAAAAAAACTCCATACACTAATCGAAAAAAGACGCATCCCCGAAATTTATTGGTGAGACCTCCAGCTGTCATTGGAAAAGCAAAAGACGTTCACAGTATCGTGGATACGTGGCATTGTTTTTTTAACCAGAAGATATTAGACATGATTGTCTCTTCCACCAATAAATTCATTGAAGGAGTACATGAAGATTATTCACGGTAAAGGGATGCAATACCAACTGACATAACAGAAATCAAAGCCTTTATAGGTTTAATATATATTGCTGGAATGGAAAAAGCTGGAAGAAAAAACTTAGATGATTTGTGGGACTCCACCGGGTCCGGAATTGAAATATTGCGACTAACTATGAATGTACGACGATTTCGCTTTTTACTTCGTTCTGTACGATTTAATGACCTAGAAACGCGCCAACAACGTAGACAAGTAGACCGTTTGGCACCAGTGCGAGATTTGTTTGAAGAGTTTGTAAAAAACTGTCAATCTTCTTATTCAGTTGGGGCCTACGTAACGATTGATGAGAAACTTGAAGCGTTCAGGGGCAGGTGCTCATTTATCCAGTATATACCTTCCAAGCCAGCTAAATATGGCTTGAAAATTTTTGCAGTGGTAGACTCAAAAATGTATTACACCTACAATTTGGAGGTATATGCTGGTAAACAACCTGAAGGGCTCTTTCAGGTTAGCAATAAGAGTGCGGATGTGGTCAGAAGGTTATTAGCGCCTATCTGTAACACTGGCCGCAATGGCACCGCAGATAATTGGTTTTCCGATGTTTCTCTGGTACAAGAATTATCAGAAAAATATAGATTATCATATGTGGGAACATTGAAAAAAAGTAAGTGGCAGATTCCGAAGGAACTAAAAGAAATTAAAAACAGGGATTCATTTTCCAGCGTGTTTTCCGTTTAGAAAAGAAGAAACAATGGTTTCCTATGTGCCACAGAATAACAAAAAAAATGTTCTTCTAGTGTCTAGTCTCCACATGGATGACAAGATAGATTCGTAAACTGGAGACAAAAAAAAACAGAGATTATCACATACTAAAATAAACATAAAATTGGAGTCGACATAGTGGACAAAATGTGCTCAACATATAATGTTCAACGCGGAACTAGGAGATGGAGTATGGTAGTGTTTTACGCACTATTGAACATAGCTGGAATCAATGCTCAAGTAGTTTATTTAGGAAATGAAAACAAGGCATTGCCTCTGAGACTGTTCCTGAGGCAGCATGGAAAAACTTAATTGAGGCTCAATTAGTTAGAAGATTAATGGTTACAAATTTACCGCAAACTATAACGGCGCGAATTAGTGAAATTTTGCCTGAAAGTAAATCTGCTAGACCCAGTGTACCCAGACTTGAAGACGGCAATTCATCTGGGAGAAAACGATGCATTCCTTGCATTAGACAAAACACAAGACGTTTGACTAAATATACATGCCGAAGTTGTGGTCAATATTTATGTCTTCAACATTGTAACTATATATGCACGGAATGTTGCACAAATTCGGTTGAAGATGTCGCCGATGAATAGAGTATCGATATTTGAGTTACGTTATTATTATTATTATTATTATCATTTATCTAGCCTATACTTACAATACATGTTTCAAAAATATTCCTATTCTGTATTTAATTTTACCTTCACACCTAGACTTTAATAAAAAGCCAATTTCGTGTAGGGATCTCACAGATCCATAGCGACCATCTATGTATGTAAGCTGCTAGCGACCGTCGGAGTGTTAAGAAACACTTGCTTTTATCCAAGCATTAGCAAGCGCACAATGTGACAGCACACAACTAATAGAAACGTATGAAAATCCCACATATATCTTGGTAATTTCCAAAAATACAATCGCACAAAAGTTGTAATGTTACATACGTCGTTGAAAAATTTGATTCGCAATTATACAGTGCAACAGAAAATAGAACCTGTGAAGATTGTGGTCGGCAGGATGCAAAAGTATTTCCATTTATGTTAATTAATTTGAATAATTTTAGCGTAAACGTAATTGAAAGAAATATACAAGATACTTTACTAAGAACCACAAAATGTAATTGTGGGAGCTTAATGATACACACTATAAACATGGGTCCAAACATTTTTATTGATTTAAACGGAACGTTTGATATAAGGATAGCTGACATTCCACGCACAATAAAACTTCAAAATATTCACTACCAATTTAGAGCTGCTATTATGTTCATTCAAAGTTACATTGGTTAATAAGAATTTTTCGCATTCTTGTCATCTCTTGATGTATAGTGTCTAAGTGTGAATTTGCAATGCTTTTTAATCCAATAAATTCTTATGCCATAAAAGCATTTATCAATCTCTTCAATCAACTCTTTTCAAGGGCACCGAAGGTCCTATCTCCCGTAATTTGCTGAGAGGAGTCAATAAAATACAGATATATGATCATTTGAAAGTGAACCGGGAAATCAGGGTTAATATATTTAAAAAAGATGAAAAAAGCAATACCATCCTTTGTAGGGCATCGAAAAAAAATTATTATTAGGGCGCAAAATTGAATTTCAACGGCGCCTAATAAGTGCCTAATTAATGCCTAAGAAAAAATTAGTCTTTAATAAAATCCGCAGTTCCGTGAAGTTGGCCGTATAAACGCAATTCTTATAATAACTTTTTTCCTATTAGGACGCAAAATTTCGTTTTGATGGAGCAAGACGTAGCTTAATAAGTGATTAATTAATGCCTAAGAAAAAATAGTTTTTAACAAAATCCGCGGTTCCGTAAAATCGGCCGTATTAACACATCTTTGTAATAACTTTTTTCCTATAAGGGCGCCTATTTATTCCGCAAAAAGAAATTAATTTATAAAAAATTCACGGCTCGGTGAACTTGGCCGTATAAATGTAATTTTTGTAATACCTGCTTTCCTATTAGGGCGCAAAATTTTATTACAACGGTGCAAAATAGCGCCTAACGAGCCCTTAATTATACATATGGTGTAATTCTGCTATTCCAAAATAACACGGCTATCTTCACACACCTAGAAATTTCATTAAACAAAAATCGCCAGAACATAAAATTTTGTATGAAATACGTATCATAAACAACCATTATGGCACACGCCGTGTTATTAGACCCGACTGACGCCTCTTCTGGTAACATTCACGGCTAGTACCATAATGATTGTTATTATGATCCTTATAACATAAATATCTATTAAATTACTGTTACTACAACTGCATAAACTCAAATTTTTAAACATTAAATATAATCATTTTCCATTTAACAAAAAAATATCCCATGTTCATAGACAAGTTTATTATCAATTTCGTAAACGCTATATCATTTATTGGGACTTTGTAATTGACTTTCATACATCATTAATGTATGTAAAATCTAAGTTTTGGTGATTAAACGCAATGTGTGTCCGAAGTTTTCTTTTAAATTACATTAATAACCGTGAGAATTGCGGAGATTCGTTTCGAGATTAGGAATCCAACTTATATATATATATATATATATATATATATATATATATATATATATTAGATATTATATACATTGCAGTCAACAACGAGGAGCATCTTGTAAAAATATTTTTGTATATAGTGGGTGTCCCATTTTTGAGTAATAAACTAAACTTGTATGTGTGTGTTTAATGGAATATCCTATATATTTTTATATATTTGAATTCACTGTTAAATGCTGAACAAAATGATATAAGCTAATATGAATCAACGACTAACGGTTCCTAAGTTATTGACATTTCTATGTAAAAAAATTAGTCAATTAAGTAGGCTCCTGTTCCGCCATCTTGAAAGATATCGGAGTTAAATTTTGGGATTTGTTTTTCCAATCTGTCTAGTTTTAACTTTACATTCAGATTGTAGACTCCTTTCTATGCATATAGAGGGAGGTCCATTTTTCTCAATGTTATTTTTCTCTTTTTTTTAAAATGGCATACTCTGTATTTTATTACAGATTTGAATAGCATTTTTACGGGCTTTCAATAGATACTCACTTTTACTTCATACTCCTAAGTGTTTTTGAATTATTTAGTGATAAAATTGAAAATTGTAAACTTTTTTATTTTTGTTGAATTTGTCACAATATAAAATAAATAATGTATATATAATTAATATATATATATATATATATATATATATATATATATATATATATATATATAAAGTGTTCCATAAATATACCGAAAAACATTTAGGGATGGTTGGAAATATCCAAACACACATTTTGTGCAGTATAAACATAGTCCGAAAACGCTTCGTTGAAGTTATATATATATGAGATGGTTAGATATAAGTTTAAGCCAGGAACTAGAGTGAATAAGCTTGTATTCTTTATAGTGGGCAAATTGAGATAAATTAGAGTTTATTTACACTGCATTTTATTAAGAAGAATATTAGACGATTGAAAGAAATTGATTTTGATTTAACGAAAAAGGGTTGGTGGAATTTGCACAAGTTTGTTTAATCATAAAAAGCATTGGGCTATGTAAGGAGCATGTGAGGAAGGTCAAAAGGAGTTATATTTGTTAGTACGATTAAGTTCGTAGAACATATTTACTTATAAATTCACAGTTTATTCAAAGTATTTTGGCATTTTAGAAACCGTATAGATGTTTATCACACGGATTAGGTTTATAATTATATCTAGAACATGTATCGAGTTAGTTACAAAGCAGGAAAGATTTAAATTCTAAGAAAGGGTTATGGTGCGGACACGGTTTAGTTTTCACTCACAGACATAGTGTACAAAAAGTGTAGGAGAAGCCGTAGTACGTTGTAAACATTAAAGACAATGTAAACAACAATTTCATATTTGGATATTTTACATATGGATTGTTGAGTTGACAAAGTTTTAGACAATACAATAAAAGTGAACAGTGTTGATGTTGAAGACAGTTTCAACAACATCTTAGAGTAACATTTTAAGTAATTTGGACGTTGTATACGCAAATTATGTATAATTGTATAAAGTTAGGTTAAGTTGTAATTTTAAGATTTTTGCAAATTTATAGTTTTTATAGAATAATTTGAGCGTAAAATAAATTATTAGAGTAATTAATTGGAGGTTCTCCTTGTTTTCATGTTTTAATTTACATTGTACAAGCTATATAAACATAAAATTATAAAAATGGGGTTAACTACATAAATTTCCCATTTGAAAAAAAATTTTACGTTAAAATTAAGATATTTGAGTGTAAATAAATGCATTCTGATACAGTTTTTCCTATAGATTACGAATATGTATTTATTTTAGGTGTATAATTTAGGGTTTTTTAGATATAAGTAAATTTAGATTAGAATATGTCAAATCGCACAATTTTTAAGCAATATATGTCTCGTGAGGTATCGTTTTGTGCGAAATTCTGCACAGATTCCAATTCTGTTATCAAAATGTAAATCTGAATTATTTTAAGAAAGTTATGGCATAATTTGTATTTTAGTTAAGCTTTCAAATTTATTTAAACCAATCAGAGGCTTGGTTACTTTGTTTGTATGGTACAGAAAAAGTTGAAATTTTTGTATCTAACAGAATAGTATATAAGGAATTGCTCCTGATTTCTCACTCTCTTCCAATTTTTAATTTTTCTAACAAAAAGTCAAAGTGTTGATAGTGTTTTGTGTTAACATGTAAGTTTTAAGTTACGTTATCATCGGAAATTTTGAAACGCGGTTAGTGAAGAGTCGAGACATCAGAAACAATTGTTTTTAAACTACGATCAAATATAAAGTTAGGTTACCGATATAATTTTCAATTATAATAAAATTTTGTTTCGATTCAATTTACGTGTTCAAATTTCGGTTGATGTGTTTTTGTTTTTGTTTATTTTTGTCGTTAATAAAATTATTCAGTTCTCTGAATCGATGTTTTTCTTTTATTAAATTAAAGAACATTTAAGATCACCTAAAGATGTGTCAAACCCTTTACCATCTTCCGGAGTGTATAAGTTATCTTGTTCATGTGGAAAAGTATACATCGGAATCACAAAACGTAGCTTTGATACAAGACTCAAAGAACATATGAGATTTTGTTGATTAGGTCAACCAGAGAGGTCTGCTGTGGCTGACCATGCCCTGAATAATCTAAATCATGACATTCAATTTGACAATATGGAAATATTGTCAAGCCAAACTCATTATTATGTTCGTTTACAACGTAAAGCTATTGAAATATATAAACATGATAATGGTGAAAGTTTACATTTTCATAACTAGGACTCATTTTTTTAATATTCCCAATTAATTTCAGGAAATCATCTGATTGGTCCATTTATTTATGACCACACGTTAACAGAGCAACGATACCTTTTAATGTTGCAAAACCAAATTATTCCATCCATTCGTGAAGCTGTTCCCCCTGATGAATTTAATAATTTGTGGTTCCAGCAAGATGGATGCCCCGCACATAATTTAGGAGAAGTCCGAGCATTTTTACGGGAGATTTTTGGTGAAAGAATAATATCCAACGGTGGTCCTGTGCGTTGGCCTGCTAGGTCTCCGGACCTTACCCCATTAGACTTTTATTTATGGGGATATGTCAAAAATGAGGGGTATGAATTTGATCCCCCAGAAAATAGGCAAGTTCTGGAACATCGAATTATTAATATTATTGAAAATATTAATCGTAATACAATACGTCGTGTAACCAGAACTGTCGCAAAAAAATGTGAAAAGTGTATTGAAGAAAATGGCCGACATTTTGAATAATAGTATGTAGAACTAATGTCGGTTTTATAATTATCCTGTAAAATACATTTAATATTAATATAAAACACTATAAAAATTATTTGATATTGTAGCGTTGTAAAATGTATGATTCATTGCTAAACATGTTTTTTAATTACTTTTTAGTCAATTTTATGGTTTAAATGAGTCACATTTAACAATATACCCTAATAATTACTATGTGTTTTTTGAATATTTCCCATTATTTTCACTCCTTTGCTTGAGCAATTTTATTTATGAATACCAAGCAAACATTTGAGTATTTTTAAGACAAGTTCTGGAAAGGTTTTTTGGATATCGTAATAAATACCTAGTTATCTACTGTTCATAAGAGATTACTTGATGATGCAATAATTGTTTTAAACTAATCAAAGCCTACTATAGTCTGTAAAAATAAACATTTTCTATTTCGGCTTAGCGCTTTGCATGTAATCCTATTCCAGAAGTTACCAAACGTTTTCAAGGAACTCAGTTCGGTACTGAATTCAATATTCCGGTATCTCAAATACTTTTCCAGATATTAATGTAATGTGTGCTTCTTAGTTCTAATTTTGTTTTATTTTATTTACAAGAATGTACGTTATGTTCTCCATGTACAATTAATGTCACTATTAGTAAACAATAAAAACTGGTTTATGCATATCAATTCCTTTTTAATTACCAATTAATGATTTCCTTGTTGCACATTTCAAAATAAATGAATTATATTAAGTAATAAACCTCTGCATCCACACACAAAAAAAACTTTGCAACATAGTTAAAATTAAAACTCGTTCAAAACGTTTTATAACTTCTGGAATAGAATTAAAATTCCATTGTATTTACCTCTCGCGAGCGGTCTTAAGTCATTGAGCAGGTAATTTACGCTTTCACTTATGTCGCGTACGTTTCTATTGAAACCCAAACGTTAGAAAGAAACGGCTGTATATTCCCAATGTCTCAGAGTAATAAAGCGCTAAGCCGAAATAGAAAATCTTTATTTTTACAGACTATACCAGAAATTTACAATAATCGAATTCATTATTTAGCTGTAGTTAATTTTTAAGTGTTTTAATAGTATTTTTCACATTTTTCTAAATATTTTCATTTGAGGTCAATGTATTGTTAGGTATTTACTTAAATTTAAACTTAATAAAAGAGTTATTTATCTGTCATTGTTTAAGACAAGGTTTGGAAAGGCATTTTCGATATCGTAATAAATAGTTATCTACGAATAGGTAGCTACTGTTCATAAGAGATTACTTGATGATGATTTTGATGAGTCGAAACGTCCTATTATGAATTATGAGTTGAAATAAATGTACATTTGCAGAATAAATTGGTTGGGTAGTTTTTTTTTATGTTTTATACAAAAAATAAATATTTGAAAATGTCAAGAATGAGGGTCGAAACATCGAATTATCATTAAGTGTTATACATCGTTGGATTTAGAATAAAAACAGGAATCATGTTATACCATTAGGTAATTTCCGCCCCATATGAAAAAATAAAGTTGGATTAATTTTTTTCTGTCACCTATCAATAGAGGATGAAAAGTGGCAATGGCAAAGTGTAATTTATTTTTTTATATCTGTTCAAATAAAAGCGATATAGCTAAAAATAAAAATTGGATTTTCAGTTTTTTTCGAATATTTTGAAAAATATTTGAAATAGCCTTGATTTCAGAATGGCACTTTAGTGGGCTCAAAATTCTCTAAAACGTTCTCAATTTAACCGTCTTTTGATCTCTTATAGTTTCCATGATAGCAATACTGCACAGACCAATTTTGGACACACTGTATGGTGTCCAGCAATCATCAAATTTAGAATGTGAAAAATATCTAGGAATAGGTTGGAAATTTATAATTTTACTAACTGACCAAATGAGACAAGGAACTATTTTAAATTGAAGATGAATTACTGTAAAATGACTGATGGTTTTATAGACATAAGAACATAACACTTGATCCTTTCATTATGAATAAGCTTTAAACAATTAACGAAATCTAATTTAAATTCGTCAAAATTAATAGCGATTTGATACCAGTATTGAAATAAGTTACATAATAATTTGGAGGCAGATGGTTCACAGATTAACTTAACTAATTATAGTGAATAAATGTTAAAAATATTGACCGTTATTTGCAATATTGCATATAGGTACTAATGGTCTCTGCTTATAGATGTCTTTATTTTTTTATCTCTCAGTACTTGAGACTGCATGAACAATAAAATCAAAAAAATAATTATTCCCGTTAAGAACTCTAAATGTCCATTTAAGATACGAAAATTGCCATTTCAGGTTATTTTAGGAGTATTGTAAACTTGTTATTTTTAATTTTTATATTTATGAGAAAATTGACCTTTTAGAAAACCATGAATGTAAATTTTATTTCTAAGGAATGCAAAACAGTTTCCAACTTTTCTTGACAATATCTTACTACGCTTAGTTGTTTGGCAACAGAACAGTTATACAGGGTGTTTACGGTCTTGTGATTTTATTTTTAAGGGGTGATTAAACAATTTAAGATGAGGTCAGTAACGCTAAAATAATAATAATAATGCTTTATTTATCCTGTATAGATTATTTTAAAACGACATAGGACAAGTCAAAAAAATCATGCAAATGAACAAGTAGTTACGTAATAATATCACAGATTCTATTATTAAATATATTAAACTATGCTATCATCTAGGTATTCATGTATTGAGTACGCTTTAGCTGCTAAAATCCTTGTTGGTTTGTATTTGTTGTAAAGAATAGCACCCATGTAATATGGACTTGATTTGTAAAGCTCTAACTTATGCAAGTTGATAATCATCGTCACGTCTAGTACTATAATTATGAAATTTATTTAAAGAATCAAAGTTATGCAAGTTTTGTTTGCCAAAGTTTAGAACTTCTGAAATATGAATACAGTACTGTTAATATTTTGTACTTTTTAAACAATTCTCTGCATGAATCCAAATGTTTCAAGCCAAACATATTCCAATAGCACGTTTTGTAACAAAAAAATACGGTTAGCTTCAACACTTTGTCCCCAGCATACAATTTCATATCTAATGACCGATTCAAATGATACATAATAATTTTTTTTCCGGCTATTGAAGAATATATGCAATTTAATCTTTTCAAAGCAAAACACATGCCAGTACATATTTATAAATATAATTAATATGACTCTTAGGGCGAGTTTTTTACTCACGGTTTAAACTCACATTAGGATGTGAACTTATCAGCCGAATTTGGGTGTCTTACAATTGCAGGTCAAGAGATAACCCAGTTTAAACGACGTCAGATCTGAACGGCCATCGATTGTTGTTTAAACCCGGTTCAGTTCTGTTTAACGTTTATCATCTGCTTTGTAACAATTAGAATTAATTTAATTACAATTAAATCATGCCTTAGCAATTTTCAAATGAGGAATTCAATGATATGGTATTCCTGTACGGCTTGCTTAACGGTAATTGTTATGTAGCAGCAGCAGAGTACAAAAATCGTTTTCCAAATCGTCGTGCTCCTACTGACGAAACGACAGCTCGGAGTTGTCACTGCCTTCGAGAAACAGGAAGTTTCCTTACACATCCAAGTGATCGAGAGTCTCCACGACATGCGTTTGCAGAAGAGGTGCTGAGAAAATTGAAATCGATAGCCGAATGAGCATTAGACGAATAAAAGCGGCCACTGGTAGAAGCAGGACCACGATTTCGAAAATTCTTCGCGAAAATGGAAGGCATGCGTATCACCTTCAACCCGCTAAGCACCTTCTTCCCGGTGATTTGGCTCCAAGAGTTCGGTTTTGTGAATGGATGATCACACATGATGATAACATTCTTTTGTGATGAGGCAACTTTTTCT
Organism: Vesta saturnalis; assembly: GCA_036346205.1. Classification (NCBI taxonomy): domain Eukaryota; kingdom Metazoa; phylum Arthropoda; class Insecta; order Coleoptera; family Lampyridae; genus Vesta; species Vesta saturnalis. The sequence goes on along the minus strand of JARFJB010002165.1, from coordinate 4,190,473 downwards.
CGGGATAGGATGAAAAATAATCACAATGATCACGTTTGGTCAGATGAAAATCCTTATGAAATTACTATTACCGCATTTCAATATCGCTTCATGGTAAATGTTTGGGAGACAGTCTCATTGGACCTCACATTATTAATGCGCACTTAAACTCCGAAATGTACAAACAATTCTTGGAAGAAGATTTACCAGCATTTCTTGAAGATATTCCCTTAATTGTACATCAAGACATGTGGTATTTGCAATATGGGTCTGTACACTACGGGCGTGTTGTCACTGAGTTTTTCACAGAAAATTTCCCAACCAATCGATTGGTAGAAACGGACCTGTACACTGGCCGCCCAGATCACCAGATCTCACACCTTTAGACTTTTATCTGTGGGGCCATGTTTAGTCGTTAGTGTACGGGCGAAGTAAACTGTCTTCAAGAGATGAACTGATTGAACGAATTTTTGATGCATTTACCAACATTTCGCAAATATCGCATGGAATGGAGAGCTGCGAAGGCGTCTGGCATTATCTGTGCAAGGTTTGTGGATCTCAATTTTGAACGACCATTTTCGTTTGTCATCTCGTTATTTTATGTGCTATGTTGTGTTCTTGCTAATTTGTTAATGAAAATTGTTATTAAAAGTTTGATTTTATGATCATTTTAAGACTTACGCAGTTGTTAAGAGTATTTTCTTCACTTACTTTTACATTTTTCTTCAATCGCCCATACCTCCTAAGGGGTTAGAAATTGTGAAAAATTGCACATAATCATTTTTGCTTAAAATTGTTCAAATACGTATAAGAATTCTTCGTAGTTCCCCGCAGACACCCTGTGTAGTGAGGAGATCATTTTACGGAGTGGAATGAATATAATTTTTTTTACTCGTTTTCGTCTAGAAAAAGGGACAATGCAAGTAATAATTTTACATCGAATTGAACGTAATTGTAGTAATATTAATCAAGATATGCAGATATTTAAATTAATACAATATTATTTTTACGTGCCATTAGGTCTCCGACCAATAGAAACCATGCCCTCGCTGCAAATGTTGTTAATTACAATAAGGTTCTATACAGCTGGGACTATGTTAGATATGATTGGTGACTTTGTAGCAGTACACAAGAATACCACCATCAAAATTATAAAAAGGTATCTTGAGCCATTGCCCAATTAGGCAGAGAATTTATTGCATTTCCAAGTGACTAAGAAGGAGCGAACGCACTTAAGCAAGGGTTTTATAGAATTGCACGTTTCCTACGTTGTATAGGTGCTGTAGACTGTACTCATGTGAAAATCCAGTCTCCTGGTGGAAATGATGCCGAGATGTACCGTAACAGAAAATGTTTTTTCTCCATCAACGTTCAAACAATTACTGACTACAAACTGAAAATATTGGACAAAGTGACTAGATGGCTTGGGTTTACCCATGATTCAGACATCTTTAGAAATTCCAATATTGTAAGAAGATTTGAAAATGATTAAATGTTGTTGTTGTTGTTTACCCCATCAAGAAATATTTTATTACACCTTTAGCAAGTCCTGCATTACCTGAAGAACAATTTTTTAACGAATCCCAAATTCGGACCAGAAATCCAGTGAAAAGAGGTTATGGAGTTTGGAAACGTAGATTCCTTGTGTTGGCTTTTCGTATCAGATTAAAAGCAGATAGACTTGAAGCTATAATAGTTGCGACAGCAGTTCCTCACAATATTGACTGTTACATGAATGATTTTGTATTGGTATTAATAATGCTACAAGATATTCATTAATACATGATTATTTTCAAAATCTGTTATAAAAAAGAAATTTCCAGCTTGTGTACTTTTTTATGTGCATTATTTATTTTATACATTTAAATTTAATAATATAATAATAATAATAATAATAATAATAATAATAATAATAATAATAATAATAATAATAATAATTTGTTTGAAAGCCAATTCTGCCTGTTCGTCTTCCATATACTTCATTTTGGCGTCATGTTCCCCCTTCTTCCACTCCTGTTCTTTTTCGATGGCTTCGACTTGTATTTTAATTAAGCCTAACTTGCTGTTACAAGCTAGGTACCATTTTCACTTCACAACGCCAGGACTTGCTTTCTCTTCATCGAAAATGGCATATGCTACATACATTTACCATATTGTTATCATGATTAATAAACACAGTTAAAGCATGCGTCGTTTGTGCAGATCTATAAAACGTACACATACAAATTTAATTTGAAAAAAATTTTTAAAAACAACTACTTATTTCAATGTTGTTGTGGCCAGCAGGGTTGTCTTCATCTATGAGAACTAAAAAATTTTTGTAACTAAAGTTATTTTTTAAATTAAGATCAATTAATTACCAGTACTATTCGCCCACATATTCTAAACAAAAAAATTTGGTAAACCAAAACTCACAGTTGATTTTAAGAAAGTTCATTATTTTACCTATTAATATATTGTCATCTTGTGCCTTTTCAAATCTTCATTTTTTTGCCACTGGCCTCCGCAACATGTCCGGCATGTATTTTGACCAGTCACCATTGGGAAATACCTCAGACAAAGAATTCTCTTCTTCTTCTACAATTATTTACTATGTAATTAATATTTTATAAGATAAATTATTAATAAGTTACCAGTTTCTTCCCTATCTTATTGGAAGTCGCTATCAAATTCTCACTACCTACCAGTCATCTGAATGCACAGCATAGATTTTATCGTATCATCTACGGGCGTTATTGCTGAAGACGTAAAACCACCACTTCCGGTTTCAAACAGTTTCAGTTTATCGTCATCAAATCTTGATTTGCTTTTTTATATTTTTATACTTCCGTCGTAGGACGTCTGGATCTCTGGTGCATATTCCAAAAATATTTTTAATTATACAGGGTAGATCATAAAAGCTTAGAAGTAATTTTAAATTTTTTTTTAAATAGAAAACCCTATATATTATTACATCTTTAGATTCTACATACAATTTTACACACATTTTATGAATAATGTCTTATACCTAAGTCTAACCGTTTTTGACAAATTTCAATTTTTTTGTCAAAAAAAAGTTTTGTTATTAATTGGCCGTGATGGCGAGGCGTGGCATATAAAAATAATAGAGATCATCAGAAACGTCATTATTTATTGTCAGTTGATAATTTGTGTGATGCATTAGTGTGTTTCATAGCCAATTGGTTTAAAACTTAAATTAAAATTGTAAATAATGAATTTTTCGCAAGCCGAGATGGTTGATCCGATTTTTGTTTTGGGAGCTAGTGATAAGAATACGCTCTTAGCAAGAAGACTGTATCAACAACGGTTTCCAGAGAGACGGAAACCTGAAAGAAGGGCATTTGAAAAGCTTTTGGAGCGTTTTGAATGAACTGGCAATGTGTTATATGAAGAAAATACTAACGAAAAACGTGCACAGACTGAGGAAAATCAATTAAATGTACTATTAACAGTTACCGAAAATCCATATATTGGACAACGACCCATTTCTCAGCAGGTTGGTGTTGAACGACGTACGGTACAGCGGATATTGAAGTCTCAAAAAATGCACCCCTATCACATTCAACTACTTCAAGAGTTGGTTCCTGAAGATTATTAAAGACGAATGGAATTTTGTTAATGGGCTCAAAACAAAATAAACCAACAAAGAAATTTTGTTCATTTGATTTTATTTACAGATGAGGCCACATTTCACAGAAACGGAAGCGTAAACAGACACAATTTTCATTACTATTCTACCGAAAATCCACATTTTGTAAGATATACTTCTCAAAGTAAATGGTCTTTAAATGTTTTGGGAGGTGTTATCGGTAATTATGTAATTGGAACATATTTTTTTGATCAACGAGTAACAGGGGAAGTATACTTAGACTTTTTGCAAAACCATCTACCTAATTTGTTGCGTCAAGTGCCACAGGATACGCAGCAAGAAATGTGGTTTCTTCATGATGGGGCCCCAGTACATCATACAGGTCCGATAATAACTTTTTTCAATGCTAGATATCCAGAATGTTGGATTGGGAGGGGAGGGCTTGTTGCTTGGCCTGCTAGATCCCCAGATCTTACTAAAATGGACTTTAGCATATGAGGGTACGTCAAAGAGCAGTTTTATAAAATACCGCCTACAACAAAGGAAGACATGAAGATTAGGATTAGAAACTGTTTTCAAAACATTAGTGTTGAAATGTGTAGAAATTTAAGCAGCGAATTTGAGAGATGTATTGCAATGTGTATTCAAGAAAGAGGCGGACATTTCAAACAACTTATTAGGTAGTACGTATTTGACCTGTTTCTAGTACTTTTATCTGTATAATTAGTTACAGGTTTAGTTACATTAGAGGTGTTAAGTTTATGATTAGGATTAGGACATAATTTGTTGAATCAAAAAAATATTGTCTTTACTTTAAGTTCGTTTAATAAAATAATTATTTATATGGGGTTCAATAAATTGTAATATTTCGATTCTGAAGTACTCGATTTTTTTTGTTTCGCCGCGCCCCGCCGTCACGGCCAACTAACAACAAAACCTGAAAGCTGTATAGCCTTTTTACAATAAAAAAATGTTAAATTGTCATTATTTCAAAAACTACAATTTTTTGGAATATACGCTCTTATACAAAGTCACCCTTATTTTTAATGCTAAATAAGATAGAATTAAAAAAATAGCGGGTTTCCATTTAAAAAAAATGACTATAGGTTTTTTGAATCTACTTTTTATTGTCCATTTTTGATCACCCTGTATGAACGTATTACAAAAATATCAATACAGCCCATTAGAGTAGGTCCCCATTTCCAAGGAAACCAACCATAACTAATTGATAAAGGCTTCGTTTAGAAAAGAGTTCCACCTATGTTTTGGCCTGCAAACGTCATTTTTGACAAAAAATTTGAAATTTGTCAAAAACGGTAAGACTTAGGTATAGGACATTATACATAAAATGTCTCTAAAATTGTATGTAGAATCTAAATATGTAATCATATATAGGGTTTTCTATTTAAAAAAAAAATTTGAAATTACTTCTAATCTTTTATGATCTACCCTGTGTAATTAAAAATATTTTTTGAATATGCACCAGAACATATCTTACAACTTTTGTATTTAATTTTTGTTTGTATCTCTTTAAATAAAGGAGATATGGGACTTTGTCACACTAATGCGCCACCCAGTATTTACACTTTATTTACAAATGTTATTAGGCGTTGCGTTCAGAATTGCTTGACTATTAATTCATTGCAAATTACATGTTATTGGCGAGCTGTAAACTTATTGTTTAGCACTTGGAAAGAACGTCGATTTATTCCGCAATTAAAAGCGATGACTATTCCAGAGGGTTATGAATGCACTAGTTAAAACACACACATTACACGTCCTTGGATCAACTACACAAAATCGTTACGATAGTTTGACTCGTGATGGGTGAACAGTTCAAATACCCCAACATGGGTTTATCGGGGAGGAAATTTCTTCCTTTACAACGAACGTTCGATCACCAGGAGTCGGGAAAACGTTCTTTCGCGGGACTCCTGACTCAAATTAATCATTATCCGCCCTGTTGGATTATTAAACCCCGTCCATTACCTAGCACGATGAGTGCGCGTGCGTCCCTACTCTTCTGGACGCACCAGTGCGTCTCAAGTATTCTCGCGCCTTTCCTATCAGTACCAACTTAGCACTTGTGGCAGTGAATCGTGTTGGTTTTAATGCTTGTGGAAAAGGTATGTTGCGTTTATTTTCGGCGTCGCTTGTCGATTCAAGGTTTCTGGCACGAAGTATAGGTAATTGTTTCAGATACTGCAAAAATGAATACTGCTGACCCTTCTGGCGTTCTAAAGCGAAAAGTACAAATACGAAACCCTCAAAAACTGACAGAGAATGAACTTATTCGCATTTTAGAAGACTCCGATTTCTCCAATGATGATATTGAAGATGGCGACAGTGATGCGTATGTTCCTTCTGAGGACGAATCGTCATCATCTGAAGATGAAAGTAGGTGTTTCTATGGTAGCTTTGTTGCAAAAGTAAACCTATTATTTAATTTCAGTTATAGACACAACTTTATTTGACACCAGTGACTTAACTGTTGATGCAGAGGATTTTACCCAAAACAATATTGGCGGTATTTGGAGCGAAACCTTTACAAAATTGGAAGACATACAGTTCAATAAAATGCCGGGTATGCTTGTAGATATTAGTCCGAACGCTAGTCCATACGAATACTTCCGATTGTTGGTGGATGAAAATTTGCTCGAACTGATAGTGACAGACAAACAAGTACGCTGAAACTGTCTTTCTTTCAAATGCTTCGTCTAAGCACTCTCGAATTACACGTTGGACAAATATAACTAAAGACGAATTATTGAGATTTCTTGGTCTTCTTTTTCATACGGGCGCAATCAAGTGTAATGTCCTAAAAGACTATTGTAAAACACATAGACTCTTCGTAATACCCTGTTTTGCAAAATTTATGAGTCGCGATCGCTGTTTTCTGATCATACGGTGTCTCCACTTTGCCGAAAACCCTGCTGAAGGGGAGAGGCCTGCAGATAGTTTGTACAAGACTCGTCCTGTACTCGAGTACTTTCAGAAGAAAATGTTTTCAATTTATTAGCCAAATAAGAACTTATCTTTACATGAGTCAATGCTTCTTTGGAGGAGAAGGCTGATGTTTCGGCAGTATATCCAAAACAAAAGGCATAAGTACGGTATTAAATTGTATATGCTGACGGCCTTGTTTTGAACTTATTAGTTTATACTGATGAAGCAGATGAAACAGCAGGAAAGGGGCATGCAGAAAAAGTAGTAATGTACCTAATGCGTAACTATCTCAATGCTGGTCATTGTCTATTTATGGACAATTTCTATAATAGCTTCAATTTAGCCAAGAGGTTGCTAGAAGCAAAAACATATTGTACTGGGACTATAACGCTTTTACCTTCGGTGGACGGTTTCAAAATTGTCTGAGAGGGTCGGGCGGTGAACTGCGGTTGGACTGTCGCGGTATAATCGGGTTACTCGAGCGCCAATCTAGGTAACTGGTGATATAGAGGCCTAGATTCCTCTTCGTGGAGAATTAAAAGGGTAAAAGCGGTCCAAGTAGCGTCAGTGAAGACGTCGGCCTACCAGGGTTTCTGAAGATTTAAATCGGTGTGGCTGTAATCTGATATTAAGCGGCAAACGGACGGCGAGTTGAGATTTAAACAGTTTTAAAAAAAAAAATCAACTCGGTAATGCAAAACGGAGGGAAGAGAACGTTATTTATTAATAGAAAATTAAAGATAATTGAGCAACCGCTGATAAAAGAAAATTTTATTATTAAACGGTCGTGAATAAAGAACTTCTCATAGCGTAACAAAATTGCTCACAAAATAAAAATAAATGTAATTTATTTACAAAAATATACCAAAGCTCACCAAATGGCTAACAAAAAAAATTTATTCTAACTAAATAAATACGGCAGCGGAAAAATGAACAAAACGAAAATCAACTCTTAAACAAACTAAGTTCCTTTTATACGGTCAGCTACAAAAAAATTGAATCTAAGGTTTATAAAACAAACAGCCAACAAATCAGTTTAAATTAAAAAAATAAATAAATAAAATAAATTGGACGCAAGGTTTAAGAATTGATAATAAAAAAATTAAAGAATCATGTATTAAGCGGCGATAATTCCCAAAATCAATGATAATGTAAAATATTACTAAAGGAAGAAACGCTGAACCATAGCAAATAAATTAGCAACTCAAGTCCAAAAGCAAATTAATAAATTAAACTAACTAGGCTATATGTAAATGATAACAAATCGATTTTAATTATGTACAATAATTATTAGTTAGGCGGTAAGGATATATTTAAGTTTGGAACCAGATAATTAAGAAAAAAAAATGATACTAATAAAATTAATCCTTTATACCATGAAAATAAGTACCGATAAGCAAACGGGTGGAAATTTACTTAATATGCTGAATTTTTATGATAAACAATAGTTCATAAGATTGCTTATCACGGAATATTTGCAAACGTAATTTTAACTAAACTAAGTGTTAATATGATTATAATAATTAACAGGTGTGTTATTAATTGTACGGTAATAATTAGACTTACCTGTAACGGAGAGAGGTGGCAAAGTAAAAAAAACGGTGATTAATTATATGTAATATAATTTAAGCAAACTTGCGGTCACTATCAAACAAACTTGTATGTTCTTTCAATAATACTGCATCAATGACAAATGCAATAAAAATATCACGTTTGTGAAATTGATAATGAAACACGTCTTTGAAACATGGAATATTTTGTTGTTAAATTGTAAACTATTATATTTAATGTTTAAAAATTTAATTTATGTAATATAATGACAATCAGTTAATAAATTAGTACATTTTACATTTCACTTAATAAAAGTATATGTATATTATCATATAAAATTTATTCAATCAATTAATTTGAACAGATTCAATATACCAGGCGTTCAAATAAATCTGACCTAAAATTATATGGGAGATATGTAGGGACTGGTTTTTTTTTTATTAGGTGACAGATGACGGTTGGAAACGGTATTTTTTTGTAACGGAAATATTGTTTCGTTACAGGACACCACGTCAAACAAGGAAGGAAAATCCTGCAAATATTGTCACCAAAAAATCACGCAAAGGCGAAACTAAGGGTGCTTACCGAGATAATATCATGATCGGAAAATGGACAGATAAAAGAGAGGTACTTTACATATCTTCACAGTTTCCTGACAACTTTGTTGAAATATTAAACAAAAGGGAAAAATTCGCACCAAACCTCTTCCTATCGCAGAGTATAACAAATGTATGAGTGGTATTGACCGCATGGGCCAGATGATGTCCTACTACCCTTCTATTCGCAAAACGCTTCGCTGGTATAAGAAACTTGGTATTCACCTCATACAATTGTTGCTGTATAATTCGTTCCTTCTATATAACAAAAAATCTCACAAGCGTTTATCATTCTACGGCTTTCATGTGGTAATAATAGAAGAAATGCTTCCCGAAGAAGCTGCTGTGAAACCACCAAAATCCAAGCATACCACAAAAGTCGTTCATAATCATACTCTCCAGAAAATTGAAACTCGTGGTACCAAGGGAGGAAGAATAATGCGGAAGAAGTGCAAAGTATGCTGGAAGAATAAAATTAGAAAGGATTATTCTTATTAGTGCGCTCAATGCCCTGAAACACCCGGTTTGTAAATCGGGAAATGCTGTGATGAGTGGCATATATGTTATTTTCACGTTTGCTTGTTACGTATTTTTCGTTACGTTTTGTTAACAACTGATGTATTTTATGGAGTATACTTTAATGTTCATTTTGTTACAAATATAGTTTATTTGCACTACCAAGTACACATATTACTATGACGCACCGGTGCGTCGCTGCGCACACTAGCCAAAACTATTGCAGCCGTGCGCATGACGCACCCGTGCGTCGTTCAATTAAAATGCCCAAATGTCTCTTTTTTGAGATTACCTTTAATAAAAATAATATATTATTAACAAATTTAAGGATATAGCAACAAAATAGATTTCCATCTGTTGGTCATTCCTTTAATTTACGGCGCTCATTGAACGTGTTAATTTTTCTCTACCCTATCCTAAAAGTGAATCGCTTACATTTTTCAAGCACGGGAAAACTTCCGAAACTTTTCTTAAAAATTCGCCTCCTGTGTAAACCGCTTCAACAGCTTTTCTTGCAATTTACCAATATGATCTATCGCAGTTTGTTTTTATTCTAGTTCACATTGTAGCCCATATAAAATATTCCTCTAACTGCTATGACTAGCTTAACAAGCTTAAGACGGTAACTACATATGCCAGTATTCTCGGCGCCGAACTTACATCTATTACATCATCTTTGACATTTTACAGAACAACTGCGTATTAATATTTGAACCTTGAAAAATTTACACGATATTGCTGATATTATTTTAATTCAGTTTTACAAAAACAAACACTTCTACTCAATTTTATAAATTCTAAAAGCAAAAGATACGTTAATTATCTACATCTTTATCATTTACACGAAATAATAATTATCAACAAACTAGTAAAGGGACTGCACGATAGATCAAGAATTTTAATTTACATTTCCAATTCAAACTGTTCAATTAAAGCAAAAGCTTTATAATTTCGTTTTCTAATTACAAGATGTTTGAATGCAATAAATTTCGTGTAAGGTTTTTAAATACTTTCCCAAATTTATGCGTTATTCAGTCCAACTGTGGGAGTTTACACTGCATTTCAGATGCACGATTCTAACAAATAATCTGTAATTTTCGAAAATTATCGGCAAATCTTTGGACACATGACAATTTTTCAAATCGTCGAATAGTTAGTTTGTTTCCCAAAAAGCACCGAAACATAAAAATGCTAACTTATCATTTACCGAAGAAGATAACTTTAATCGTTACCGAAACGTTTAAATTTGTAAAAAATTAATAAAAAATACAGGATTTCATATCTAAAAGTTAAGTATCGTAATTACTTTATAGTGTAATTACTGCTTTCTCTTTATAACTTGTAAACAAAAGATTCTGTAATTTGAAATCAGGGCATTAATTGTAAAGTAAATCGCAATTTGTCAATCAATTTTCTAGGATGTTTGCTTTTGACCCAAAAATTGTACTTGCATTACTTTATAAAATTAACCGCCACAAATTACTTCCTTTATTCCATTTAAGTAAGTAAAAGGTAAGCATTACGTAATTTTCTCAAAGTTTTATTGATCTGGTTGAGTTAATAATCAAATTCAAGAAATCTAGAGCAATTTACTGCTAATTTTATTAACGTCCTTATAATTTATTACGAATTTAAAACACGCGCAAGATAATATCCTGTTGTTAGAGATTGTGGAATTTTGATTATTATATAAAGATTAATGTATGCAATGCAGAATGTAAATTGAAAACTTTTAGAAAACATTTTAATAATGTTATTATACCTTGTAAGCTTACTATACCTTTTACTCTTTATACAAACCAAACAGGTTGGTGCATGGTTTGGGTACCATTTTTTTTAAGGAAATACATGATATTTCAAATTTCTTGTATTACAACAAAACGTTGTAAACTTTCACAATTAACATACATAATTAGAATACTATCTTTTGGGTATTAAATCGTGTATTTTTGATATAAATTTAAACAATTTGTAACAATTACAGTTATCGTCCATAGTAAATGGTAGCATCTTCAAGAATTAATTGAGATGGCAAACTAGTTTATAAATTTATTTTAATATCTCAAGTAATTCTTAAAGATACTACCATTTACTGAGGACGATAACTGTAGTTGTTATCGAAATGTATATAGAGTTATTTTATTTGCTGCTTACATTTTTTTAATAACTGTTATAGTACCCTACAAAATTATACTTTTTAATGAACTATAAAACGTGCAGGAAGTATTTATATTGTTAAAACTGTCACTATTTCCTTATTTATATTAATTTATTCCTAAATATCTGTTGATCATGGTAAAATGGAAACATTTGGACAGGTCACTTAATTCTAACCCAATTAAGATCTTACATTCTTATTTATACAACATTTGTAAGAAGGTAGTAAAACATTGGTATGGATTAGAAACAGGTGGGTAATCTTTTTCATATCGGTTTTCTATTACGAAAATTATATCGTGTGAATTATTTAATCTTCAAAGCAACAAAAACCATTGTGCATTATTTAAAACGTGCGCGTCTACAGAAAACTTGCTTCTTTGTTATTATGGTAAATTGAGATAATCTCTACGGAAATACAAGTCTATTAAATATGTGAATTTGTTATCACTTATAACATCACAAGAACTTAAATTATTTCCAATTTATCATTCTTGTGCTTTGAAAAGTACAATTTATGTAAATATTGCCACATGCATATACAGGGTGTGGCGCGAAGAGCTTTGATTAAAAGTAATGGTGGATATAGTTATGTTAAAAATCTGAAATTACGAAGCTGTAGCTTTTGGATGACGCTGAGTTCAAATATAATATTGTCCTGAATGTGGCACTTCCGGCTATACCGGAAGTAGACGTCAACTTTGTTATTTTAAATGGAACCTAATATTTTTTATTTTATTTTCGAATTCTACATGAAATTCTAGATAAAATTTGTGCACAATGTCCTATACCAAAAATGAAGTATTTTCGAGATATTTCGATTTTTTTTTTTTATTTTGAAAAAATCCTAGTCCACATTGAATAACGATATCTCCATTAATAACGAAGCTAGTGACGTGAAATTGTAACCAATAAACAACAAGCGCTTGCGCGTTAACTCCATATATCCATCTCATTGATATTATTTACAGGGTGTTTTAAACTTAGCCGCCAACATGCACAATTTAAATCATTTATAAGTTGCTTACTTTAAATAGAACACCCTATATTTTATTACATTTTCCGCTGCCAATTCGTTTGGTATCCGTATTCCCAATACCTACATCCAACCACTTTTGAGATATTTCATTATCTTAGTTAAAACATAACACCACTTAATTATTTCAACATTATTAAAGGGTAGGCCATGGCTGTCAAAGATTTGATAGTTAGAACGTTAATTGTTTATGTTGTTTTGACAGTGTTCTTTACCAGTTTGTATTTCATAGTAAATAATGGCAAATGTAGGATTTACTAATGATGATTTTTTAAATCTTATTAGTGTAATAGAATTGTTGAACGGACTTGCCGTGTTTTTGCAGAATGATCCAAATCGACCAAATGCAACTGGTGATATTGTAAGAAGATTACTTAAAAACTGCCATCAGTTTGGTCAATTTAAGATAAAAATTAATAAAAATAAACCATTAATGGACAGTGACATAAACGAAATTAACGTTTTGGGTTATTTTACGGCCTCTCCAAATGCCTCCATTAGAGATTGTGAGAGAGATCTTACTTGTCGACGAGAACAATTCATCGTATTTAAAAAAACACAAATGGAAACCATTTTCATATCATTTGATGCAACACTCACAATTAGTTGATCTTCCTCGAAGGGTAGAATTCTGTGAATGGTTTTTAATGAAGACCCAAGAGGATGAAAACTTCATAAAAAAAGTTATATGGTGTGATGAAGCAAAGATTAGCAAAAATGGATTATTTAATCGACATAATTCCCCATTTTAGGTGTAATGAAAATCCACATGTTAGTAGAGAACGTTATTTCCAAGATAGTTGGAGTTTTAATGTTTTTTGTGCAATAAAAGACGATAAAATTTTATGATGAAAATTTAAATGGTACAAGATATTGCCACATTTTAGAAGAAGCCATACGACCGGCGTTACATACTTTAAGGAATCGAGAGGCGGCTTCAGCTTGGTATCAGCAAGATGGAGCACGTCCTCATAACTTTGGGCCTGTTGTAACAACCTTTTTTTTGTGTTGTATTAAATAATACATTTATTTAAGATGGTTCATTTATTTGGCGTAAAATTAGAAAAGTTTTTAATTATTAAAATGTAGAATTGAGAAAGGCAATTTAATTTGCATTTCCTAGAACATATCTTTTTAGGTGTAATATTTCATAAAGAGTTATAATTCCCTTTCTTAAAAAAAAATTGGATTCTGATCATTGTATCCGCGCAATGCGTGACAACTTTGGGGGAAACAATTACAGGAGCTATTCTGAAAGCCTTTATTTAATTCATTTTCTGCAGAATGTTGTAGCGGGATGCATTGTTTTGGGTTATCCCTAAATTTTTTGTAATAGTGCTATCAGTTTTGGTGGTAAGTTACCTTTTTAATTCATTATATTTAAAATTAAAACATTTGCTTTTTTTAGATGGTACTTTTTGCACAATTTTATAATGCACACTTTTATAATGCATTTTTATATGGCACTTTTATGATGTTTACTTAAGTCACTTCAGTTTACTTCGTTTTTTTTTTCATTTTTTTTCTTTTATAATGGTACTTTAATTACATTTTAGGTAGGCAAGTAACTTCAATTAGTGCATACGTTCTATTGTATGTTGGCAATTTTTGCATACAAGATTTCAAAATAATGAAATATTTTAAGAAGAAATTATAATAATACTTCGAGTTATTGGGTGTGGCGGTTAAATGGTTACAATAATTTACGCAGGTTGATACAATAATGACATCGACAATTAATAATCCTTTCAGGCCATTGGTTACTTTTCAGAATTAATAACTTATAAAAAATAACAAAATATCATCTTAAATAATGGAAATCATGGCCTACCCTTTACTAATGTTGAAATAATTAAGAGTTGTTATGTTTTGACCAAGACAATGAAATATCTCAAAAGTGGTTGGATTTACGTATAGGGAATACTGATACCAAACGAATTGGCTTAAAAAAGTACAGCGGAAAATGTAATAAAATACAGGGTGTTCTATTTAAATTAAGCAACTTATAAATGATTTAAATTGTACATGTTGGCGGCTAAGTTTAAAACACCCTGTATGAAATATCAATGAGATGGATATATGGAGTTAACGGGCAAGCACTTGTTGTTTATTGGTTACAATTTCACGTCACTAGCTTCGTTTTTAATGGAGATCTCGTTGTTCAATGTGAACTAGGATTTTTTCAAAATTTAAAAAAAATCGAAATATCTCGAAAATACATCATTTTTGGTATAGGATATTGTGCACAAATTTTATCTAGAATTTCATGCAGAATTCAAAAGTAAAATAAAAAATATTAGGTTCCATTTAAAATAACAAAGTTGACGTCTACTTCCGGTATAACCGGAAGTGAGACATTCAGGACAATACTCGTCATCCAAAACCTACCTACCTACCTACGGCTACATAATTTCAGATTTTTAACATAACTGTATCCGCCATTACTTTTAATCAAAACTCTTCGCGCCACACCCTGTATACCATCCCCATTTAGTATATGTAACTAATTTAACCAAAGATTGTGAACAGGGAGTGTTAGATTCGAATGGCTTGTTTAGGAAAATCCAAGAACGTTTGCTGCAGATGTCAAGTTAATACGGCTTTACCTATGCCTAGAAGATGTTTGAACAAAATTGTTTCAAAATATTATATGTAACTTAAAACACAGACATTTTATTAATTCGTCACTTTCCTATTTACCATTGAGAAGGAAGGAGGTATTAGAAGGATTCATTGAATTAAATCTTGCTATGTATGTAAATCCTACATTTCAAATATAATTTGTTAATGCACAATTAAACAAATTGTACAATTTGTGTTTTATGTTAAATTAAACTTAATATGGTGCTTCGTTCCGCGCTATTGTCACAACACCCTGATAACCGTTTGCGATATTTAATTAAAGGTAAAATTTTTCTTAATAATAATTTTTCAATTGTTAAAAAATGCTAAAATTATGCATTTTTTAGTTGGAAGAATAATTCGTCGTTCCGTGGACATGAAGAAGCATGCTAGAGTCTCAACACGTTTTAGAATACATCTGAACGTAACTTGATTGTGATAATTAAAATAAATAACGTCGTTTTAATTTTCATTATATACTTGATCGGAATGTAGTTAATATGACATATTGAAAAAATATGAAAATTGCAAAAAAAAGGTGAAGTGTTTAATTTTGTAACTTTAAAGTAATGGTAATAAGAACTCTCATTTTTACGTTTAATACTACCAAACTAACATTTACAACAGTACCAACTTAAACATTTTACTAAGTAACATTTTTAACCTCAATGTCTGACTTTATTATTTATCATTGGAAACTTTAAATGTTAGGAAACTATATTTTTGGAAGCATTAAACTTTTTGACGTGCAATGTTACCAAAATGATATTGTCAGTCCCAACTTAAACATGTTTAAAGTAACATTCGTAACCTCAGTGCCTGACTACCAATTGTCATTCAAAAATTTAAATGTTGCCAAACTATATTTTTGGAAGCATTCAACTTTTTGACGGGCAATGTTACCAAAATGATATTAATGTAAGTGTCAATTTAAACATGTTATTAAGTAACATTCTTAACCTCAGTGTCTGACTTTACCAATTGTCTATCAAAAAATTAAATGTTACCAAACTATATTTTTGGAAGCATTCGACTTTTTGACGGGCATTGTTACCAAAATGATATTAATGTAAGTGTTCACTTCAACATGTTAATAAGTAACATTCTTGACCTCAGTGTCTGACTTTGCCAATTGTCAATCAAAAATTTAAATGTTACCAAACTATATTTTTTGAAGCATTCAACTTTTTAACAGCAATGGTTATCAAAAAAATATTAATGTAAGTGCCAACTTAAACATTTTATTAAGTAACATTCTTAACCTCAGTGTCGGACTACCAAGTGTCAATCAAAAATTTAGGTGTTGCCAAACCATATTTTTGGAAGCACTCAGCTTTTTGACATGCAAAGTTACCAAAATGATATTAATGTAACTGCCAACTTAAACACGTTATTAAGTAACATTCTTCATGTGTTATGCTACCAAACTAACATTTACGACAGTACCGACTTAAACATTTTATTAAGTAACATTTTTAGCCTCAACTGACTAATTATCATTCGAAACTTTAAATGTTTGGCAGCATTCAACTT
Organism: Vesta saturnalis; assembly: GCA_036346205.1. Classification (NCBI taxonomy): domain Eukaryota; kingdom Metazoa; phylum Arthropoda; class Insecta; order Coleoptera; family Lampyridae; genus Vesta; species Vesta saturnalis. Next base: position 4,173,948 of record JARFJB010002165.1, on the reverse strand, counting down.
TTTGATGTACAATGTTACCAAAAGTAATATTAATGTAAATACCAACCTAAACATGTGAATAAGTAACATTTTTAATCCCACTGTCTAATTTTACCAATTGTCAATCAAAAATTTAAAAGTTGCCAAACTATACTTTTGGAAGCATTCAACTTTTTGACGTACAATGTTACCAAAATGATATTAATGTAAATGGTCAACTTAAACACGTTAATAAGTAACATTCTTCACCTCAGTGTCTGACTTTACCAATTGTCATTCAAAAATTTAAATGTTGCCAAACTATATTTTTAGAAGCATTCAACTTTTTGACGTGCAATGTTACCAAAATGATATTAATGTAAGAGGTCAACTTAAACATGTTAATAAGTAACAATCTTAACCTCAGTATCTGACTTTGCCAATTGTCAATCAAAAATTTAAACGTTGTATTTTTTGAAGCACTCAACTTCTTGACTTTCAATGTTACCAAAATAATGTTAATGTAAGTGCCAACTTAAGCATATTACTAAGTAACATTCTTAACGTCAGTGTCTGATTTTACCAATTGTCAATCAAATGTTTCCAAACTATATTTTTGGAAGCATTCAACTTTTTGACGTACAATGTTACCAAAATGATATTAATGTAAGTCCCAAACATGTTATTAAGTAACATTTTTCACGTTTAATGCCACCAAACTAACATTTACGAGAGTACCAACTTAAACATTATATTTAGTAACATTTTTAACCTCAATGTCTGAATTTTACTGATTATCGTTTGAAACTTTAGATGTTGGCAAACTATATTTTTGGAATGAAGTGTTACCAAAATGATAATAATGTAAGTGTCAACTTAAATATGTTAATAAGTAACATTCTTAAACCTCAATGTCTGACTTTGCTAATTGTCAATCAAAAATTTAAATGTTGCCAACTATATTTTTGGAATCATTCAGCTTTTTAACATGCAATGTTACAAAAATGATATTAATAGAAGTGGTCAACTTAAACATGTTAATAGGTAACATTCTTAACCTGTCTGACTGTGTCAATTGTCAATTAAACATTTAAATATTGCCAAACTATATTTTTGGAAGCATTCAAATTTTTAACGTGCAATGTTACCAAAATTATATTAATGTAGGTGCCAACTTAAACATGTTAATAACTAACGTTCTTAACCTCAGTGCCTGACTACCAATTGTCAATCAAAAAATTAAACGTTGTTAAACTATAGTTTTGGAATCATTCAATTTTTTGACGTGCAATATTACCAAAATTGTATTAATGTAAGTGCCAACTTAAACATGTTAATAAGTAACATTCTTAATCTCAGTGTCTGGCATAAATAAAATTTGTTTCAAAAATAACATAATTACAATTAAAATCAGATTCTTGAAATATAATAAAAAGAAAAATTAGTTAAAGCACATTTAAATAAGTAATGAAAACGGATAAACATTTTTACATTGCAGTGTCATTCTAAGTTAATTTTAATAATGTTTACATAATTCTGTTAATTAAAAGACGTACATAATTATACTAAAAAGTATGTTTTTTATTGGGCAAAAATGATTATTTAATATTTTGGAATTTTTAAAAATTATTAATTCGACGCACATAAATTCCAACTTAAAAATGTAAAGCATCTAATAGTGAATTTATCATTTTATATTTAATAACATTTAAACTATTTCAAATTAAAAATAATATTTAGAAACTTTCAATTTTAACTGTTTATATAATGAAACATCATCTTGCTAAATTATAGCAGATTATAATAAAAATAATGTAAATTATAAAATCATTATAAATTAATAAATATTCATTTAACTTGGTGACTAAACCCTTTTATATCAAATTTAAAAAGTATGTATAGGTCACATGAATTTCTACGGAATTTGAGCGAAAACAACTATGGGTATATATATATATATATATATATATATATATATATATATATATATATATATATATATATATATATGCGATTAGGAAGGGATTGTGGTTAGATGGATCAAATCTGGTTAAAACCCAAATGTTTGTAAAAGGTTTAAAAATGATTTTATGAATAGTTTGGATCGATTTGGGGCGATCAGGTTTTTCGCTCATTGTATAGCTCGGTTTTAATTTAGGATCAGTTTTAAAGTTGTATTGTGTTTCAGGCTCATAATACAGCACGTCTAACCTGAGTTTGAACATTAGCTCCATTCCAAGTTCGAGTTTTAGGCCAAAAAAGTCTAGTTGCGGATTTTCCATCTATGTGTCCCAGAGAACTTATATTTCAAATTTCAGAGGTCGGGTGCGCGAGATAAGGAAAATAGCTCTATATCTCGAAAAGTGGAGGGGATACAAAAAAGTTGAAACTCCTCTTTTAGCATTTGATGTCGATCTATATTGATGCAAAGTTAGAAAAAGTTGGTCAGTAAATAACGAAGTTATTATGAAATGCGCGAAGTCGACTTTCCTCAGAATCAATGCGCGTGGTAAAAAAACCTACCCCGCCACCATCATATATGTGTGTTCCATCCCCTCGAGGTGGTAGAGACAAAATTTTCAGGAATTTTTCTGGTTGCCATGTTAAAGTCATCTTATTGGTTTTAAAGTAGAGGTATGCAATTTTCCATAGTAATATGTTAAAGTACGAATACATTAGCGCGAATTAGCTCGTTGCATTTGTATTTCAACAAACCTCCTACCATCCATAGGAAACCCGCAAACGCGCAATTTTAGTGATGAGTAGGGCGGCTTTCTTAATCAGGGACGTCGCGAGGGCGGAGCGAACGGAGCAGTCGTTCCAGGCCCCACTCTTTGAGCCCCTCCCCCCCGTGGTTCACCACAAAACCGAAAGCCCAACTTCTTCTGGCTTAGTGAAAACTTAATATGATAAAATTCAGTAACAGTAATAAAAGTTTATTTGCACGTACTCGCAGTTCTCAGATTCTATTCTTAACGTTCAGTATATTTGGTTATGAAGGGTTTAGAGTGGGAGATTGCCACTACCGCCAGAAAACCGTCCGAAGCATTTGCGAGGTGCGACTGAATAGTGACAGTTGACAAGTGCGCAGTTTTTCCACAAATAGACCTTTAAGTAAAAAATGGATCCAGTACCGAAGAGAAGCAAATTATCTACAGCTTAATGTAAGTAAAGTATTTCAGCCTCACAAGCTTAGTATAATTTTTTTCCTCAAAACCAGACAATCACAATGAAATAGAGTAAGTAAGAAACCCGCGAGTTGCGACAAGACTCAAATTTCGGGACGGAAAACTAATTGGCATTTCACGTTAAACGTTTGTGACTTCCATTCCAATAGGCATTCTCTAAAGCAGAAAACGTGATATAAAAATAAAAAAACTATGTTTATTTAAACCTCTAGCGCAAGCTCGTACGGTCAAATAATGGCTCATCCAGTCATCCGTAACGACCCAGTTTACGTACCTACTTGGTGTACAAATACCTATTCTTATACTACGTAGTATTTTGTATTTAAAGGGAATTTCATTTCTTTTATAGAAGCTTCAAAACCCCCAAGCCGACACAGAGACATGTGTCGAAGGTACGAAAACGGCGCTACAAAGGCGACAAAAAGAAAAGTGCGGGAGACCTGCTTAGCAAATCAAAAAGGCTCACTGGGCAAATTCACTAAAATATGTAATAATCAACCAAATGTGGAATTGAGTACGTGCCCCAGCACAAAGGAGCTAAAACCGTTGCCACCGGAATCGCCTTCCTTGGATGTGGATATAACCGAATCTCTAGCGTCCAGTACCAGTAACGTCGAAACCAGTGTCCACGGACTACTCTCCCAGTCGCTGTCTTGGATACAACGAAGGCAATACAAAATTCACCTTTTTCAGAGGAGTCTTGGCCATCGTTACCACGCGATCGGTCATACGATTTAAATGATCCCGGCAAATGGCCAGTTTGCATCGACCCAGTTACTAGAATACATTTAGTAGAAAATGGGCCTCCTAAAATCCCCATGAATTATACGTTTCCAAGAGATTTTCGTACATGTAAATTGGTTAACGGAGAAAAGAGTGAAGGAGTTGATTAGTTTACTCGAAATCAAAAAACGCTGTTTTTTGTTTTTGTTGCCGTCTTTTCGGAACAAACAATCAAATGAGTGCAAGCAGTCTAAGCAGAGCAGACGGCTTTAGAGACTGGAATCACTGTGGAAGATGTCTCAAGTCACATCAGCGATCGCCGGAACATATAAAGCCATTCACTATATGGACGGAGCTTCACAGAAGAATTCAACAGAACTCCACCATAGATCAAGAGCATATGGGTATAGTCAACGCAGAGAAAAAGCACTGGCAGGATATGTTAACAAGAATCATTCCCGCAGTTAAGTACTTAGCTGAGAGAAATTCAGCCTTTCGAGGAAATTCGTCACAACTATACGAAAAGGACAGTCGAAATTTTCTCAAGTTAATGGAGGTGTTGGCTATCTTTGATGGGCATATGAGAGAACATCTTCGACGAATTCACAATGAAGAAACTCGTGTATATTGTATTGGCCCTGAAACTAAGAATGAAATAATTTCGATGCTAGATAAATAAAAAATATTCCATCTCAGTACTAACTCTTAGTTTCAAAAATATACAGCTGAAAACAAACTAACACCTCTCAGGTACTACTGCGAAGGACGTGAGGCACAAGAAGCAAATGACCTTGATCCTTCGGTACGTAGATATGATGCAGTTTGAGGATCTTCTTCTCCTTCAGCACTGTGGTGTGGATTGTTGTTGGTTGTCAATGTTCTGTGATGCCGGTTGAGACGATTTTTGTGCATGTTGTTCTTATAGCCGTGGATGATGATTGTTGTCGGTAAATGTTGGTTATGTGGATGTGAAGATGCCCTGTGATCGGGTGTCGCGATGATGTAGTTTGATGCCCAAGTAGATCTGTAAGAGAAAGAAACAAGTATTAGTTTGACTAACACCTAACCTAAACAGAGAAAGGGTAATCGAAACAAAAGATCCTACCTGTACAGTGATAATACCAAATATACAAAGTACCTCAAACAAGATACGAAGAACAGGCAGCAAATATAATATACGCACTACCTTCACATCGACCAAAACGCTCACTGGAATACTAACCAAAACCAAACCACACAATGAAGACCATAATTCTAAGTACTGTGATACACCTACCATGCGAATGCGGCAGAGCATACAAAGGAGGGAGTAATAGACTACTCAAAGTGACAACTCAGGAACACAAGAACAACATCCGAAAGGGTGAAACAGAAAGATCAAGAATCGCTGAACATGTCTGAAACGAAGAGCACCGTATACAATAGGATAACATACAGATAGTGGCAAAGACGATAACACAACTGGCCAGAAACTCAATAACACAAGCTAGTGTAAAAATTAAATCCATAAGGATCTTAATAATGCGCGAAGAGCTTAAGCGCAATACACCTGCGCAGCCACGCCACCATATATATATATATATATATATATATATATATAAGTTATAAAAAATATATGTTGGATTACTCAGTGGGTCAAATTTAGGTAAAAGTACGAAAACAGTCCTTCTCAGGACTACGCTGGATGACGGAAGCAGAGTCCGCTTCCGAAGCGTTGCAATATAAAAGCAAAAACTCTAGAAATAGACCGATCAACTCAACTAATATGATACCACAGTTACGAAACACTTGCCATGCAGCAGCGCTGCGCGTTACGGAAGTCCTAATACCCGTGATACTGCACGATGCCAGTTTTCCACCGCAAATCCTCTACGGGGACACGGAGAGAGAAGATTAATCTTGTAGTGTCAGCTCTGAGCTAACGTCAGTTTCGGAAAGTTCTACGGGCAGGCCACGTATTACCACCCTAGCTAGGCGCTCGCTTTTACCTGATTGGTGTGTTGAGCTGTCCGTGAACTGCTCCAGTAGCTGGAAGGTGTTGTCCATCAGGGACGGCGTGAGGAGGCAGACGATCGGGGTCTTCTTCGCTTTCTTTTGCGCCACGAAATTGCTTGTGGAATCGGGGCGGGTATCTTCGTTTCTTCAATCTACGGTATTGGTGGCGACTGCGGTAGGGGCGACGGACGTCGATGGGGTTGCTGACTGTGCCTCGCCGGACGGGCGACATCGTCTGGTGTCTGCTTAGCGCGTCATCTCTTCTGCGGAATGGTAGGCTGTGCAGCGAAGGTATCTGGTTGACCAATCTATAACAGCCGGAAGGCGCAGTCCTCTTCGGACTCGAACACTATGTCTGTGAACACGATATCGACAGATGTAGCTTTTTTTAAAATTTGAAAAACTTGTCTTAACTCTTAAAGGTAACCTTTTCTTTTCGAGATGCGAACCTCAATTATAACATTTAGAAAGAGATTACCCCTTATGCTACCTATAAGCTAGTGCCATTCAATGGTTAGATTGCAGATCTTATCTGCTGTTGTGACATTAACCCGTGCTAATTAAGCATTAACTGATTCAATAAGGGTTCAGGAACACATATCCGCCAGCGGTTTTACCAACATACAACGAAATCTCATAGCAAACACAACAATAGATAGGCCGTTATTAAACAATACAAAACATATTCACTTCAATAATCAATTTACACTTAAATAAACACCTTGTCGGCATTTCAGATCGGCCCTTGTAAATACAACCACAATAATCCTCACTTTACAAATATTTTCATGCTTAGTATTTTCAACTAAAAATATATGTCTTACACTCGGTCAACCTGACTACAACTCGGCCCAAATTGACAAGATAATAAAGTGGTAAGATGCACACTGAAGTAAAATAATAATAAAAAAAGGTTTCAAATCATTCACTTTGCTCCTATTGTTTTAAGTTCACTGATTCGATCTTTCACTTTCACTTTCTGAAGCAGATAAGCGATTATTCGGTACGAAAGGTTTCATTCGATCACCTTGCCCACTTGTCATCGGCGCGTAAACTCGCAGTGAATGCGTTCTAGTTGGCCCGCGACTGCCATTTCTACGTGGATAATTTGAAACGTACGGAAATTTTTTTTTATAAGATTTACTAGTAAACGATATACCTTTGTCACTAATTAAACGAACGGGCGTCCCGTACACATGGAAGGGACCACTTTAACAATGTATTTATTTTATGTCAATTTTACTGTGAATAACCACGCGAACTTTATAAATCCGTTAACTACTACAATTATGTGGGCCATTTTCTTTTTAGTGTTTTGAAACGGGCCCAAGTGATCTATGTGTATTATGTGGAAAAGGACCGGTTATTTCTGGAATGTCCGTTTTTATCATGCGCTTCACGGGCCACTTCGCGACGCAAGCTACTGGGTACAACCCACTGTATTCCATTTGTGGTAATACGATGCACCCTGTTATTTCCTAGAGTGTAATGTTTGTGAATGTCTTTCTCGTGCGTATTATTTGGGGAATCGGTCAATATATCTCTAGTGGTTCAGATCCTTTGATCGGTCATTTGTGCGAAAAGTGTCCAGCCACCATCCCTATACGCACAGGCCCACGACTTAGAGCATTGACGTGACGCATTATTAAACTGGGTCTATATTCCACCGCAAAATCATATTGCTATCCGCAGAATCAAATCACGCTTTGTACTGGCAGTTCTTAACGCGTTACAATCGTTCACTACCTTAAAACTTATGCCTAACAGATGAACACAAAATTTGGAGATGCCTTCGGCGACAGCTAGCGTCTCAAGCTCACTGCTATGCCATTTCCTATCGCAGAGCGATGTTTGCCTACTGCAGTATGCCATTCGGTGTAATTTTTTATCGAACTTCTGTAGAAGAATACCAGCGATTCCACTCTGACAAGCATCGCATGTAGTTGCACTTCTGAGTTCGGGTTGTGTAATGCTAACGCTGGTGGTTGAGTAAATTCTACTCACAGCTTTTCTAATGCTTTTTTCTGGTCTCACTCCCAGGCCCATTCTTCAGTTTTACGTATTAATATACTTAATCGTTTCGTTATTAACGCAGTTATTTACAAACTGTCGAAAGTAGCTACTGACGAACTAGGCTCACTATCTCTAGTTCCGGAAACTTGGCTACGGTTTTTATTTTTAATCACTCAGGACTGACTAAGTGTTCGAGAAGGACTACTTATTTAAATTCAACGTGAGTCACTCTTGTCTGATGTCTAGCAAATGAATTATTCCTTCTGTACGGATAATAGTAAAACGTCGTTTAGGTATATTTTGCCAATAATTTATTTATCATGCGGACAACGGCTGCTAAATATCTGAAATAAGGTTTTTCGGGTTGTTTAGTACGAGCCATTATTACACGTAATTTATTGTAATAATCTGTCTGCACAGAAAATGCTTCTTTTAGTGAAATGTTCCACTCCACCTGATTGAATAGTGGGTTGACTATCATACCAGGTACGGTCTAATCCATCAACAATATTACACCACCTGTAAAGAAACTACACTCGAGTCATTAAAGCGGTTGCCACTTCGCGAAAGTTGCTCCTGCATGGTAGAAAGTATACGCTTAACGGTTTCCGCGTAAAATTTGAAGACCCGATCGGACTTTGTTCTTTTCATAACACTGTTTCTTCACTACCCGTTGAAGATGACAAGGATTGAACCCGTCGACGATTTGGTAACAAACTCATTGTCGTATATTCTACTTTCTGGAATGCACCAACCGGACAAAATTACGACTGGAATTGAACGTCCAATAGCATAGTAGCAACAGTCAGAGGGTAGAGAGATGGCATCAAGAATTTGAGTATTAATGATCTGACAGAGAAATGTTTCCGACGGGCTTCGTTGCAACCTTGGTTCCCAGTACATGTCAATAACCTAATATTTCCATTGGAGGTCGACTATTCTAGGCAAAGTATAAGATTATTTGGCATTTTCCTTGTCGGCGAATTAATTAAATATAGAAATACCGGAAAGTTTACACAGACTGTCACAATTCAATTAAATATATTAGTAAAGGACAGATGAAGACAGACCCTATACCTGAACTGTGAGGCGCTTTATTTTTCAAACAAATGCAAATGCGTTGTGCTTAATTTGTTATTGTGACAAATCTTATGTAAACCTACCTTTGACACAAACTCAATAACAATGAGCACTTGTATTAATGGGATTTGAGCGGGAGACATAATTCGACCGTCAGGGCCGGTGATCTCTATAGATCAGGTGCACGCGTCAAGGTAACAACAAGAACAGGGATCTTGTCCGTTAATGTATAACTAGAACTGTGCCAGTGGGTTCTGGGTTCAATTCTCAGCTGGACAGTCCACACAGCAAATATACGTGGATGTGTGTAAGTGTATGGATCTAACAACTGCTGCAATTGATGCTCTTAACCCCCTATTAGGTTTAAATGGTATTTTGACCATTTTACTATTTATAAATAAAATGAAAAAGGGTATCTACTAGTTGCTTAGATCTTAAGTTTGATTTGAAGCTATTAGATTATGTTCGACATATTGAAAACCTCTATTTATACACCAACTTTGTGGAAGAAAAGTTTAGCCTTACTGTTATGATGCGCCAACAGTAAATTTTATGATTTTATATCCTTGGACACTATTTTGACTCCTCCATATGGAAAAACTATAAACCATACTCGTTGAGTAAACATGTGGCCTTATCGTTGTGATAGGTGAACATTCAATTTTGATGATTTTATTTTATTGGGTACCATTTTTACTTTCCTTTATCTGATCGCAACAAACAATTGTAGATACAGAACCAGCTAGCGCAAAATGATATGTAATTATAATAAATAAGATTTCGTGAGACTGGAAAACTATCAGACATACGATGCAGATCTACAAATCTTGTCAGTAATTCGAATTATTGTAATTAAATTATTCCTAGCCAATCAAATTAAGCTATCTTGATTGTTTAAGAAAAATCCATAAAATACTAAAAACACGAATTGGTTGCGTCCTTTGTAAAGTACATAATAATGGCTGTTGTGAGTTGTTGAATAGGTTAAAAAACACCATTTACTAACTACGACGATAAACTAAATTAGAAACATAAGCCAAAAGACGCGACGCCACTGCTGTGAAAAATTTTCATAGTATTAACTCTTTTGTACAGTCACAGCATACAAAACATATGGTGGGGAATGACACAAGACCACCTAAGCTACAAAGTGCAAATTAAAAGTAATAATCAATAATGACTGTATTTAGCATAATTTTGCAACTTTCACGTTCATAACGAAAATATTGTAAAAACAAAGACAATAATCAATGTCAGATGGACGTCTAAAGTTTAATGTCAGATAACGGTTAGTAGACATCTAGATACCAACCAGAAAATAAAAATTTCAAAGACGTCCGCTTTTATAAAATGTCGATAATAGAGTTTAAACATTTTCAACCTTGCTTAATTAACTTTTAGATTGGCTTGGCGGTCTATCAAGACACTATATAAAGAAAAGTTACGTAAAATTAAATTTTCTTTAAAAAATATGTCTACATATTCTCTTATGCAGTTGATCGTTATTCAGATATTTAACAAATTTGAACTAACACATAGTTTTACTTTAGGAATTTTTTGCCGAAAAAAATTGATAAAAACAAAAACACGTAAATGTTGTTCGGGAGTTATCGCATATACTACACACACATGCGCGCGCGCGCACACACACACACGCACATACACACACACACACACACAGACACAGACACAGACACGCACACCCAGACGCACACGCACACGCACAGACGCGCACACACACACATTCACACACACACTCACAGTCACACTTACACTCACACTCACACTCACTCACACTCACACACACTCACACACACACACACAAACTCTCTCTCAGTCACACACACACGCCCACACACACACACACTTACACTTACACTTACACTTACACTTACACTTACACTTACACTTACACTTACACTTACACTCACACTCACACTCACTGCACTGCACTGCACTGCACTGCACTCGCACTGCACTGCACTCACACTCACACTCACACTCACACTCACACTCACACTCACACTCACACTCACACTCACTCACACTCACACTCACACTCACACTTCACACTCACACTCACACTCACACTCACACTGCCACACCTCACACCTCACTCACACTCACCACCTCACACTCACACTCACACTCAAACTCTACACTCACACTCACACACACTGCCACTGCACTGCCTCACTGCACTCACTGCACCTTGCACTCGAACTCACTCACACTCACTGCACTTGCACTTGCACTTGCACTTACTTACATTCACTTGCACCCACACACTCACACACCTTACACACACACTTACACTTACACACTTACACTACACTTACACTCACTCACACTTACACTCCACTTACACTTACACTACACTTACACTTACACCTCACACTTCACACTCACACTCACACTCTCACACTCACACTCCCACCACTCCTTACACCCCCACCCCCCAACCCCACCCCTCCCCCCCCCCCCCCCCCTCCCCCCCCCCCCCCCACCCCCCCCCCCCCCCCCCCCACCCCTCCCCCCCCCCTACCCCCCTCCCACCCCCCCCCCCCCCCATCTCCCCCCCCTCCTCCCTCTCTCTTCATCTCTCCCCCCCCTCCCCCCCCCCTCCCCCCCCACCCCCCCCCCCCCATCCCCCCCCTCCCCTTCACCCACACCCCACACCACACACCACACCACAACAACACAACACACCAACACACCACCACACCACACCAATCACACACACTCACTCACTCACACACCTCACCACCCACCACCACACTCCCCACACACACCCCACACACACCACCACACCCTACACACACTCACTCCTACACTACACCCCACCACACTACACACCTCACACCCTCACACTCACCTCACCCCACCACACTACACTCCCATCCACTACTCACTCCTCCACTCACCCCCCACCACCCACACTCACTCCACTCACTCCCTCAACCACCCACCCCCACCACACCACACCCACTCACCTCACCTCACCACTCCACCACCCTGCACTCAACTCACCACTCACACCACCATACTCCACTCACGCACTCCACCACACCACACACACCACTCACCACTCACTCACACCCACCACACTCACACCCACTACACCCACACCCCCACTCACCCACACCACACCACACCACACACACCACACTACACCACACCACACACACTACACACACACACTACACTACACTACACTACACTACCTCCACTCACACACACTACACTCACCTCCCTCACTCCCACACTCACCTCACACCACACTCACACTCACACTCACACACACCACTCACACCACACCACCACACTAAACTACACCACACCACACCTCCACTCACTCCACTCCACTCACTCCACTCACCTCCACTCACCCCCCAACTCATCCCCCCTGCCTTCTTTTATTCCTCCTCTCTCCCTCTTCTTCACTTCTTTCCCTCCTCTCCTTTCTCCTCCCTTCACTTCCCCTCACCTCCTCTTCCTCTCACCCCCCCTCCTCTCCACCCCCCCCACCCACCCCCCCCAACCCCCCCCCCCCTACTACACTACACCTCACTCACTACACTCCACTCCTCACTCACTACACTTACACTCACACTACACTTCACTACCTCACTTACACTTCACACTACACTCACACTCACACTCACACCTCACTCCACTCACCTCACCTCACACTCACACTCACACTCACACCTCACACTCACACCACACACACTCACACTCACACTCACACTCCATCACCCACACTCACACTCCACACCACACTCACACTCACTCACCTCACACTCACACCTACACTCACACCACACTCACACACACTACACTTACACTCACACTACACTACCTCACTCACTCACTCACTCACTCACTCACTCACCACTCACTCACACTCACCTCACTACCCACCTCACACTCACCACCTCACTCACACTCACACTCACCTCACCACACTCCACTCACACTCACACTACACTCACACCTCCACACTCACTCACCACACTCCACTACACTCCACCTCACCCCCCACCCACTCACACCACACTCACACTCACACTCACACTCACACTACACTCACTCACACACTCACTCCTCACTCACTCACTACACTCACACTACACTCACACCTCACACTTCACTCATCACTCACTACACTTACCACTACACCTCACTCTTACACTACACTTACACTCTACTACCTACACTACACTTACACTACACTACACCTCCTACACTCACTCACTCACACTCACTCTCACACTCACACCACTACCTCACACTCACACCACACTCACACTCACACTCACACCTCACCACCTCACACCTCACACTCACACTCACACTCACACTCACCCACACTCACACCACACTCACACTCACACTCACTAACCACTCACACTCACTCAACTCACCTCACCTCCACTCACACCCACTCACACTCCCCACCCACCACACCCACTCAAACTACACTCACACTCACATGACACTGCCACTGCACTGCCTCCACTCTGCACCTCACCACCTACTCTCACACTCACCTTCACTCACTCACTCACTACCACTACCTCACTTCACTCCCTACACTTACACACACCCACTTACACTACACCCCACACTACACTCCACACTTACACTACACTCACCTCACCTCACACTCACACTCTACACTCTACTCCACTCTCACTCACCCTACACTACACTCACACACTCACTACACTACAACACTACACCCACACTACACTTACACTACACTACACTACACTCACACTACACTACACTACACTCACTCACACACTACACCACACCACCACACCACACACACTCACCTCACACTCACTACTCACACCACACCACCTCACACCCACCCACCCACACTCACACTCACACTCACACTCACACCTCCCCACACTCACACTCACTCACACTCCTCACCTCACACTCACCCACACTCACACTCACACTCACACTAAACTTACACTCACACTCACACTCACACTCACACTGCACTCCCACTCACACTCGCACTCACACTCGCACTCCCACTCGCACTCACACTCGCACTCAAACTTACACTCACACTCACATTGACACTGCCACTCGCACTCGCCTCGCACTGCACCTGCACTCGCACTCGAACTCACTCACACTGCACTTGCACTCGCACTTGCACTTGCACTTGTACTTCACTCACACTCACCCTTGCACTCACACTACACCACTTACACTTACCCACACTACACTCACACTACACCTCACACTTACACCTTACACTACACTACACTACACCCACACTCACACCTCACACTACACTCACACCCCACTACCCTACACCACACTCACACACACACTTGCACTTGCACTTGCACCTGCACTCACTACACCTCACACCACACTCACCTCACACTCACACTCCACACTCACTCACACTTCACACCTCACACTTACACTCACACTTACACTTCACACCTTACACTACTCACACTTACACTCACACTCTCACACACTGACACTCACACTCACGCACTCACACTCACACTCACACCACACTCACACTCACACTTACTGCACTCGCACTCGCACTCGCACTCACACCACACTCACACTCACACCTCACACTCACACTCACACTCATCACCACACTCACTCACACTCACTCCACACTCACACCCTCAAACTTACACTCACACTCACACTCACACTGCCACTGCACTGCCTCCTGCACTCGCACACTCGCACTCCCACTGCACTCACACCTGCACTCAAACTTCACACTCATCACTCACACTGACACTGCCACTGCACTGCCTCACTGCACTCGCACTCGCACTCGAACTCGGACTCACACATGCACTTGCACTGCACTCATGCACTTGCACTTGACTCACTTACACTCACTTACACTTACACTTGCACTTACACTTACACTTCACTTACACTCTACACTTACACTCTCACACTCACACTCTACACTTACACTTACACTTACACTTCACACTTACACTTACACTACACTCACACTCACACTCACACTCACACTCACACTCACACTCACACTCACACTCACACTTACTCGCACTCGCACTCGCACTCGCACTCACACTCACACTCACACTCACACTCACACTCACACTCACACCTCATACTCACACTCACACTCACACTCACACTCAAACTTACACTCACACTCACACTCACACTGCCACTCGCACTCGCCTCGCACTCGCACTCGCACTCCCACTCGCACTCACACTCGCACTCAAACTTACACTCACACTCACACTGACACTGCCACTCGCACTCGCCTCGCACTCGCACTCGCACTCGCACTCGAACTCGGACTCACACTCGCACTTGCACTCGCACTTGCACTTGCACTTGTACTTTCACTTACACTTACCCTTGCACTTACACTTACACTTACTTACACTTACACTTTACACTGACACTCACACTCACACTCACACTCACACTCACACTCACACTTACTCGCACTTACACTCACACTCACACTTAAACTTACTCTCACACTCACACTCACACTGCCACTCGCACTCGCCTCGCACTCGCACTCGCACTCGCACTCGCACTCACACTCGCACTCAAACTTACTCTCACACTCACACTGACACTGTCACTCGCACTCGCCTCGCACTCGCACTCGCACTCGAACTCGGACTCACACTCGCACTTGCACTCGCACTTGCACTTGCACTTGTATTTTCACTTACACTTACACTTACACTTGCATTTACACTTACTTACACTTACACTTACACTTACACTTACACTTACACTTACACTACACTTCACACTACACTTACACTTACACTTCACACTTACACTTACTTACACTTACACTTACACTTACACTTACACTTACACTTAAACTTACACTTACACTTACACTTACACTTTACACTGACACTCACACTCACACTCACACTCACACTCACACTCACACTCACACTCACACTCACACTCAAACTTACACTCACACTCACACTCACACTGCCACTCGCACTCGCCTCGCACTCGCACTCGCACTCGCACTCACACTCGCACTCGGACTCAGACTCGGACACGTACTCGCACTCGCACTAACACTCGCACTTGCACTTGCACTTGCACTTGCACTTGTACTTTCACTTACACATACACTTACACTTACACTTACACTTACACTTACACTTACAGTTACACTTACACTTACACTTACACTTACACTCACATCGACGCTCACAATCACATGCATGCTTATATCACGCACATAAAACCCATATGCGCAGTCACATAATGATGCATAACGTTTGCCGTACATTTTTGTAGGAATTTATAATTATTGCACCGAGTAAGTATTATAAGAAAACCAGTTATAATCAATTGATTACAATAACAATCAAGTTATGAATCAATTTAATTGCACGTCAAATTATTTCTATAAAATCAATCAAACCTAGATTTAAATAACAATGAACTAATCAAATGCGAATTGAAGCCGGAAATCGCGAGAATTAGCTAACCAATCAAACTGCAAATAAATTTTTTTTAGTCCCTTTATGTTTATAGTGGACGTAATTTAACCAAAGGCCACTCGCTCATTTAACACTTAAGAAACGAACCCGGGGCTGTGGTATCCGTAGTCAGTTAATTAACCCACTCCTCTTCCACGGCCCTTGAATCACCCGTGATTCAAAACGGAAATCAATCGCTATGGTAGAACAACGTATTTCGAGCGACCCCACTGGATGGCAAAAACGTGTCTCAAGTGCCCCCGTTGCCTGGGAAATCCTGTCAAATAGTAAAAAAGTGGCTCGAGTGACAGACTACTATAATCTGTCCAGAAACGAAGTGAAGGAATAAATCAACGTGTTTGGCAGATTCCAGTTGCGTTGGGTTTTTACGTTAAATTTAAAAACTCTATAAAATGATTTTTAACAAACGAAGTGTTTTATAATTAAATGATATATTACAATGATATCTTTAAAATCACTGTTTATAGGTAAGTTTTCAATAAAACATTGCAATCGTCACTTATTTGTCTGCAAAACTGAACAAGTCCCATTTTTAAAGGATAAGTTATTGATAAATAACTTACATTGTAACGCTATAGTATGGAAGCCGTATTACTAAAACTAGATTAAGGAATCTATTAAGTTCTTAATACAAAATCGTGTACCGCTTGTATGTAAAATAAATGAACTATTTTAATTTATTCCTTCGCTTCGTTTCTGGCAGACTTTACTAGCCTTGTTTATTGACAAATGTGCTTCACCCACCCTTGAAATCTCGAACCACCAGTACTAAATGGAAAAACCAAGGATTCTTTAATTGACATTACGTCACATTTAATTTGCAACAGCTTGCACACTTACACTTTTTTGTAAATTTTTTGCTCCATGTCATTACAATTCTTCTTGTTTATCGATCATTGTGTACATATCTGATCAAGACTGTCACAATCAGCCATAGTGTACGTTTGGTTGAGTGCTGAGCAATCTACCATTCATGCCCGTAGAGCTTAGACATTAACTTTAACACCTTTATACACTATTGCTTAATAAACCTGTTAGTATTATATATCCGTAAACATTATTTAGTGTATTGTGTTGAGAACATTAATAAATCATTTTCTCGTTAGCAACAATACCTTTGAATTTCGCAACTGTTTTTATGTGCAAAATGTAATCCTCAAGCTGATTGTTGTCAAAGCGAGATCATTTACTACAAGAAGTAGGTACATTAAATAATTATCTTGTCAGACAAGTTAAAAAAACTTAATAGTGTTGCACGTAACTAGTTCTTGCGTAAATTTAATTGCAGGTTCTATGACTGGTTTTTAAGGATTAAAACCTCCATAAAGCACCGTAGGTCATCCTATTCATAATACAAGTTTCATATAAGGTAATCATTGAGATCATGTTGCATGAAGAGAAACTTGCACTTACTGTAATGCATCTGAATTTTAATTTCATTTATTAACGGTAAATTTTCATAAACATTATAAAGTAGGCGATGCCACAATTTTTTTGTGATACAGTTATAATCGAAACATGGTGCATTATTTTAATTATTATTATTTGTTTCAGTTTAAATAAAGTACATAAACGATCATTGATATAATATGCTGTTATCGTACCGAAAAACTGTATGTACAGATATTTTTATAACAGGATCTTTAAAATATATCGAGCATAAAGTAACGCTCCGTATAATTATATACGCAAAATGATCTTATCGAACAGAAAAGATTAGTTAATAACATTTTTAGCTAACTATTGTGTAACAAGAACTCCTTTCCCATTCGTAACTTTTTGTCCAAACAATTTCTGTGTGAATTCGCCCATGCATTTCACCAGGTAAACTGATTCTTTTTAACTTTAATACAATGTGTACAAGACACTCAGTAGGTACCAAACAAAATTTTCTAATATTAATATTATTTAACATTTCTCACAGAAATTGCAGTTGGTACAGTTAATTTTGAGATATAACTGAACCGGAACTGAGCATGTGGGCCAAATGGAAGACGTAACGTGTATGGCATTTTCTTTTTGCTTAAACGCCTTTCAATTACATTGAATTGTGCATTTATTAAGTATAATTTACGTTTTTATTGTTAAGACGGTTTCTAAACTTCTTTTGTAACATATAAATTTGCGGAAATTGTAAATATGTAACAATAATGTGTTTCTAACAAAACAAATGATATAGAATTATATATGAATAATATACTTTAATGCTGAGCTCCACTTGGTTAAATTTGTTTAAATACCACATTTAATTAGCTAAGTCACTGATGAGTGACTACTACATAAATATTTTCTTTTTACTACAGTGTATTTCAGACCAGGCATCAACAAATCATAATTTCGGCAAGTCTAATGTGACAATACTCTTACAGCTTTACAACCAATGACTTATCTGTAAGTATATCTACTGTAACCCTTTCTAGTTGTTTTGTTAATTATATAAATGGTACGCAAAAGCCCATGTTTTCTGTATTTTTATTAATATATAAATAAAGCAACATAATGTAAATACAGTTGGAAAATGTTACTTGGAAACTTACAAACAACGATCAAGTTTCAAAGTCCATTTTTCTTTTTGTTGGAGTAGTACACTTATCTTACTCCAGCAGATTTACATTATCTAGCATAATTACTGGTTATGGTTATAGTAGTACGCCACTGAAATAATTTATTAGTCATAATTTATAACAGTCTAGACATCTGAGACAGACTTTAAATTAATATACCTACTATGGTATTCCATATAGTTTATTAAGTATAATTTTTAAATTGATTTGCTCCACTTAAACACCATTAATAAGTTTACATTGTTTAAATATTTTTTTTAAGTAATTAAACGTAATAAGGTTAATTATCTGTGCGTGCTGATAGTTGGAAATATTTAAAAAATTCTATTATTGCTATTAATAGAACACTGTGTTTTGAATATGCATTGTGCATAGTTCGACCGTTTAATATGGAAATCTCAAACTATAAAGAAATACATATTTCATGTGTGGTCTAAATGGTCATGAGTCGTAATAAAACTTTTAGCGGCGTTTATACAGTACGTCTTTGTCGGTTTCATCGTAACTGAATAATTCATTTCGTCAGTACAAGGTGTGAACCCGGATGTACGAGGATCACTACTAAAGTTCGCGGAATCAAGTACTCCTTACAATGCTGACGTTCTGCGATTGTCATAATCGTAAAGTTTGACATTTTAAATCATTAGTATAGTAATTTTCACTAGTCAGAGCAGCTGAATCACTAATATTAATACTGTCAAAGGACGCCGATGTTGTCAGATTGTGAAAAATAACAGTTTGACAACTGTCAAATTTCAGCTTCAGGGGTTATGTTTATTTTAAATAATAAATATGTTATAATAAAATATGTGTTATGTCAAATGTTTAATGACAGAAATGCTTGACAACACCGGACAGAATTGCCAACCTAAAGCAGTTTTATCTGCATCCTCTCGTGCACAATAGGCGAGTTCTAAAGGTGGCAATGAAACAAAGTTAGTTATGACGCAACTGCTCTGACTCGTGAAAATTGGTATACAACTGACAGTTTGATTACAAACAGAGCAGTTTCATTTCAGTAGAATTTTAAAAGTAGTAAGTTTGTGAAAAAATGATATTTCGAATTGTGATGACTTTCAATACAATTTAATGCCATAGCAATGTGTGGAAAAACTAAAGTTGTTATTTGGTGATGAAGCGCCGTCCAAAATCATGCTCTACAAATGGTTTGCAGAATTCAACCGTGGAAGATCTACTTTTGATGACGATTTTCGGGAGGGCCGACCATGCACTCTGTTGTCGCAAGGAATATTGATGCTGTGCGTGAAATGTTTTGTCAGATCGACATGCAACATACAGTGAGATACAGCCATCCTTAGGAATTGAGGCGAAACAAATACATACTACCATTTTGAAACAACATTTAAATGTCAGGAACCTTTGTAGTTGTTGAATTCCTTACAATCTGCAGAAGCTCAAAAGCTCGTGTCAAGAGGCGCAAGGAAATGCTTAAAAAAAATTTGACCATGGTCGTTAAAACTCAGTATATTATATTGTAACAGATGACGAAACATGGATATATTCATATGAACCTAAAACTAAACAGCAATCATCTGTATGAACCTAAACCAGCAATAGTGGTGCGCTCGCAAAGCGTTTCTAAGAAAATTATTGCTTGTTCTTCCAAAAAAACCGGTCATGCTGCAACTGTTACATTGGAGGATCAAGAACAATTACTACTGATTGGTATACTTATCTCCCACAGGTGATCGGTAAAATTAAAAAAACAATATAAATAAGCGAATCATTTTGCATCATGATAATGCAAGTGCGCAAACAGCACGACAAACTACAGAATTTTTGACTAGTCAAAATATCAAATTAATGACTCATTGCCCATAATCGCCTGATCTGTCTCCCAATAACTGTTTTTGTTCAAAAACATCAAAAATAAAATGCGTGGTAAGCGTTCTTCATCACCTGAAGGGGCTAAACTACTTGTTTTGTAGGTACCTCGCTCAGAGTGGCAAAAATGTTTTGAAGATTGGTTTTACCGAATGCAAGAGTGTATAGACCATATGGGAGAGTATTTGGAAAAAGAATAAAAAAATTTACGTAACAATGTGTGAATTTTTTACATTTTCCACGAATTTTAGCAGTGACCCTCGTAATAGGGAAAAATAAGTTAATATACATTGTACCAACTAACCTTCCGGTACACACGTCTAACTCTACAGTTGGTATCCGAAATCACTTATATGCTCCAAAACAAATCGAAAATTTTTTAGTGAAATAAACGGTAATTACCCCATTTCCCGAATCTGAACAGTTACTATGTTCACTTTTAAAATAAGAACCCAACATTTAACCCCTGCCCCGAAATTGCATCAGGAACGCAACGATAGTACCCTTACATTTAATATTCACACAATGAGGAAAACTTTTTATTTAGTACTAACCCTAATTGTACTGTCTGAATAAAAATGTGCCAAAAGTATGCCATGTAACTTCTGTTCTTTACATTGAAAGTTTTAAGGCCCTAATAGCTAAAACAAATACTGGACATCAGAGTAGGTAAGATTGGAGAGTTTTGGCGCACCACATTCCCAAGGTCCCGCATTCTCAATGTCCCTCATTTCCAAGACCACACATTCTCATGGTTACACGATATCAAGGTTACAAAATACCATGAATACACAATTAAAACTTTTACACGCCAACACAATTACCAACGTGTCAAGGTCCCACACCTCAAAACGTAAGATGTAGAATGTTTACCAGACCCAAATTTTTTAACGCTACATTACAATAGAAAAAAAGAAAAAAAACACACACACACACACACAAACACACACACATACACACACACACACACATACACACACTCACACCCACGCGCACGCGCACGCGCACGCGCACTCGCACGCGCACGCGCACACGCACACGCACACGCACACGCACACGCACACGCACATGCACACGCACACGCACACGCACGCGCGCACGCGCGAACGCAGCACGCACGCACGCGCACGCCCCTCACACACACACGAACACACACGAACACACACACACACACACACACACACACACACACACGACACACACACACACACACACACATCACGACACACACACACACACACACACACACACACACACACACACACACACACACACACACAACACACACACACACACACACACACACACACACACACACACACACACACACACACACACACACACACACACACACACACACACACACACACACACACACACACACACACACCCACACACACACACACACACACACACACACACACACACACACACACACACACACACACACACACACACACACACACACACACACACACACACACACACACACACACACACACACACACACACACACACACACACACACACACACACACACACACACACACGAACACACACACACACACACACACACACAACACACACACACACACACACACACACACACACACACACACAACACACACACACACACACACACACACACACACACACACACACACACATTTACTTGCTTTATAAACAAAGACAGCTTGATTTGTGCAAATGTAATAATTGTATTACATTTATTTACTCAGATACATGATTTTCTTTAGGTGTAAAACATTTTGATTTAGTGCAGGTGCAAAAGGTCCTTTCCACTTCTGTTTCATTACACCTGCGTGGACGTGGTGCAAGTAATTGAGCGTAGAGTTCCAATAGCGGATTTTGAGATGGCCGCCATCGATTTATTCTAACTCCATACATGAAGCATTCAACTGTATCGTCGGCAGATGAGTAAAGAAATCCTGTCTCAGTAGATTCTGCTTTAGATGATTCAACTGTATGGTCGGCAGATTTGGTGCTGTCGTAATAGATGCTCCTCTAGAGGGTAACAGATGTTCATCATCGGTACATGATGGGCTATTGGCACCTCGACCATCACCGTGATATTCATATATTTGAGCATATACAGTGTGGCGTCTGCTCGTCTGCCTGTCTGTTTGTCTGTCTGTCTGTCAGTCTATTAGTCGACGCGCTCAGTCAGTCTGGTCTGTCAGTAAGGGTAGTCAGTCTGTTCAGTGACCGCACTACTTCGAATAATGATTTTCTGGAAAAACATAATGGTAATGATAGATATGCACGTAGTAATACTTACTGTGCCTGTGTGTGCAAACACCACCTGTCGAAGAGCGGCATTACGAACTCGGATTAGTTTGTAAAACCACCAATCCCTTCGACAGTTTCTAGTATCAGTTCCAGATGTATTATGGCGTGATTATGCCCACTTAATACAAGTAGGTTTATTACATTATTCTAATCAAGGTGTAATATGTAAACCCGGTCGAACTGCTCTTCAAGAGAGCCCTCCGTTATCACATCATAATTCAGAATGAATGGTACTACTGTGGTTAACTATAAAGAAATAAAAGTGTAATAAAAACATTATAATGGAGAAAATACCTATAGTGAATGTAAGAGGAACGCGATAAGCGTAGAAGAGCCAGTACCACCCAGCGATGATCAGGACCGCTGAGTTACTCTGGGCGGTCCCCGATGCCATCGCTCGCATCAAATTTGGGACAGGCGGTAGCATAGTTCTTGTATGTCTAGTCCTGATTCCTGTTGTTGTTGTAGGCTATAGGCAAGTTCCCGAGCATTGTTGTGTTCTATGCTGTCTGAAAGTTGCGCTGTTCTGAATGTGTTCTAGGTTGCTTGTCAGAACGTCCATTAAGTCCTTGTCATTGCTGCTTTTTTCAACGATGGCTTCGTTACAAAAGTCGACAGAGCTGTCACGTAGGAGTCGTTGCTGCCTCAATGCGTCATTGTCGTAACCATCTGAATCATAACTGTAGGCAGAGTCCATGGCAACGTCAGAGTCGTAATCACCGTTGTTGAGTTATTCATTACCATCACATAATGTGCACAATCCCTCAACACTCGATGAACGGGTAGTGTAGTCATCACTATCACCGTCTGTAACAAAAGTTATAGCATTGTCCTCATCCTCGTCCTCGTCACTGGCAGTGATGACTTCAGTATTGGTCAAGTCCAGTATTATAGCCCCGCGTTAAGATCGTATGCTCGTAGAGAATCCAGGACTACGGTCGTCATGTCGTAGACTTCGTCATCACTAGTATGGGTTCCCACATCAATAGAAAAAGAAGCTGGGATGTTAAGTTCCTCAGATGAGAAAGCAGGGAGAGCCTGAGGCGTTGCAGTTATCAGGATGTTGAGTTCCACAAACGAAGAACCCTGAGAAAAACAAAAAACTTAGGAAATGTGGCAATAGCGGTAAAAAAAGAAAAAAGTTAAGATATGTAAAACATAATGGTTTTTACCTGGAGCAATGGATCGTTGCCAGATGAAGAGCTCTTGCATAGCTTTTTAATTTCGTTCTTGGGTATATATATATATATATATATATATATATATATATATATATATATATATATATATATATATATATATATATATATATATATATATATATATATATATATATATATATATATATATACGCTTTAAGTTCTATTTGGACTGGAATGCTTTCAATAGTTTTCTCTTGCATAGCTGCATTAAATTTATTTCTTAGACTTATAAAAATTGTATGTTTTATAGCTTTAATTTTATGTTTTTTCATTTGTATTTACACTAATAACATTAATCGGGTTAGATTCAGTAAACCAAACTTTTAGGTATGTCACGATCATGTGTGGCTTATGATCTTCCAGTGGCAGACGGCCAAAGAGCGAATATCATAAGTTACATAGTGATCGTATTCTCTGGCTAAAGTCGGGCAGGCGAGAGGTGTCTTATGACTCATCTTTTAGTAAAGGATGGCTTAATATTTTAAAAACGTATGTAGTTATTGGTTCATATAGTTAGTAATTTTGAATACCAACAAAACATCGTCAATGTTTCTAGGTTATTTTCAAATTTAAGCCGCGCTGTCAAATTTAAATAAGATTATTGTTCGAATATCTCGGGATTTAGCACCCTACAGGTGTTATAAATCCTCATCCACTCGTATAAATAAAGTAGAATTTTGTATAAGATCTATTCGCACTTATCTTGGCATGTAAAGTTCACCGAGTGTGGTTAGTCATATGATAAAAATATATTGTACAACTGTAAACGATTATTAGAACCGAAACCCGGTCAACAAAATTTCGTTTTGGATCTGTTTTACAAATTAATTATATCCATAATTTTCAATAAGAAACGAATTAGCTAGCAGTAGGCAGTGCCCGAATAAAGTGCGAAAGGTTTGGTTAATTGCGGAGGATCGTTTTTAGCCGACAGATCTCACTGCGTCAAAACAGTCAAGACTATAATTTGGTTATCGAAGCCACTTATAAATAACTGATTTTGTCATAAATAAATACACTGTATTGGATGTTAAAAATGAGATTTATTATTAGTTAATAATATAACCAATTTTAAAAGTCTCAGTTTACATTTTGTCAATACATATATATATATATATATATATATATATATATATATATATATATATATATATATAATATATATATATATATATATATATATATATATACATATATGTTAAATATAATAATTATTTGCAATGTTATCAAGTAACTATTCTAATTTTTGCTTTAAATTCAAATATTGGACATCTTATAATTAACACCTTCACTTTCACTATCATCTTCACTCGACTCTCCGACTGTCTTCCAACGTTTTTGTTGTAATACTGTTTACAATTTGCCCATATTAACTCGATAGGGTTGAATTGGCAGTGATACGGAGGTAAACGTAAAATTTGATGTCCCCATTGATGAGCGGGTTTATCAAATGCATATATTTTTGGAACTTGTAAATCCTGGGCAATTTATAATAATTCCACTTTCAGCATATCATACGAATGAGAAATGTTGTGTTTTCTTAAAAATTGAAGATCTTTTTTCTTTCAGCTACTTGAAGGTAATTTTTTTACTAATGTAGAATGATAACCGGCATTGTCAAGAATTATCAAACTTGGTTTTTCTAAATTTGGTAAAAGCTGTTCTTGGAACCATTTCTGAAATAAATCAGCGTTCATATTACCGTGGTAGTCTGCCGTCTTACTTTTACTGGAAAATACCAATGATGAATTAGGTATAAAACCATCCTTGTTGCCAGCACTCAGTACGATAGAACTAAAATTTATTCGGTTAAAAATATTTTTAACAAATCGTACTATTTTAATTACCGTTTACCTTCTCCTAGCGGTTTGTTTTTGTGCTTTTCAAATCATTATCATGCCATGATTTTCGAACGCTTCCTCGACTAAAAATCCACGTCTCATCCAAAAAGACAGGATCGTAACTAATTTCACAACTTTTATTAGCAAAATATTTTCGCAAAAATGTTGCTCGAGCACCAGCACTATGAACCTGCTCCATTAAACGCCTTCTTCCATCGTCAACTTTGAATTCAAAACCAATTTTGTGTAACAATTGTTTCAAACTCGTTTTACTGAGGGTAAATATTTTATCTTCTTTAAGTTCAGTTTGGAGTTTTTCGATAGTAATATATGAGCTTAAAATTATAAACAGTGATTAACCCCATTTCAACAATAATTT
Source organism: Vesta saturnalis (assembly GCA_036346205.1). Lineage (NCBI taxonomy): Eukaryota > Metazoa > Arthropoda > Insecta > Coleoptera > Lampyridae > Vesta > Vesta saturnalis. The sequence continues at coordinate 4,147,303 of JARFJB010002165.1, read as the reverse complement.
CTGAATTATTTACCAGTTGCATGCATGGTGTAAATTTTGCGTTTCAAAACGTCTTTTACGTATTCGTCGACATCCTCTGACTTCGACTTCAAACGCAGCTTATATTTTTGCAGTGAATCCGGCGCCGATTTCCCAGATTCTAAAGCGAGAGCCATTGTTGCTTTTGTCCGAGTTACGGTTTTCTCGGAAATGACGCATGCGAGAGCTGCAACATAATATTAAATAAATATAAATTTAAATAGTGAAAATTATTAGCGTACCTGGATAATGGAAGTCAAAGGTAAACTTGGCCCCCCGTTATCGCATTCCATCTCGAAATAATGCAGTATATTCATTAACATTACTTGAGTTTGGCTTTTCAAATATTTGGCATTTAATGACATCATTATTTGCTGCAAAATAAATAAATGAATTCAATCAATTGGAAATACATTTTGCATTATAAGCTTACCTCGTAATAATGAATATTAATAATAATAGTTTGAAAAAAACTGTTGTTTACAAATGCATTGGAAACTAATAAATTTCGAAGTGAAAGATAAATTATAACTACAAAACACGATGCGATTATACGAAACGAAATACGAAGAATAATTTGAGGTTAAATAGCCAAGAAGACATCTGACAGCGTCATGCGCTCTGACTTTAGAATCGACATACGTTGTTAAGTCCTGCATTTAAAATATATAGCAGATGTATACATTATAACCTGCCTTTCTTTAAGTGGGAACTTCGCACTAAGGTAAAGGGAAACAGATGCATTTCACAATAATAATTATATCCCCATTCTCGAGTCCGCCATGAGACACCTCTCCCTGGCGCTACTATAGTAACAGTTTGATACTTTAAATGTTTGATAGGTTAGGTTAGTTTTCTTTGGTAACACTTTGATAGATTAAATTTTCTAGAAGCTGACGCTACTATGTCCATGTGGTAAAAATACTCTTATCAACGTTTCTTTTCTTTTTCTCTATTATACCAAAATACCCTACGCAGAGCAGAAAATTGTGTCTTGGTTCTGGAAAACGATGCGTTATTGAATCAAATCTCCTTGTATAATCTAATTAAAGTATTGTTTTTGTTCTCTGCGCACAGCAGTTATAACTAAATAGGTACAGAAATGTCACATCTCGGTTTAAAATATTATCAATATAGTAGTGTAAAAAACTTAACACATCATTTGAACCTTTTTAGCGACCGTTTCGTCATACATAAAAAAATGCCCAACTTTGTTTTTAGCGGAATAAGCACAAAAAGTGTGTGCCCATGATTGACGTAAGTAGAAAGCATCTCCAGAGGGTACCTTGGGGAGTGGCATGTTTTGCTGAAAGGCAAAACACAAAACATCAATATTGTCATTTTCCTCGGCCTCCTTTGATTTTCCTTTTAACTATGTGTAGAACCATTCAGCTTTGTGTAAGTGTAATGTTTTCTGCGTTTTAAAATTGCCTTCTTCTACTTCGGAATCCGCATTTTGGATATTATTATTTAACAAATCGCATTTTTTACACGTATCTTTACGTGCCGAACCAAACCTCATATTGAAATTTTCCCGAAAGTATCGTCCGTAAAAGTCGTATGATATCTGCGGTTTACCTGGAAAGTTGTCTTGCTTCAGTTTATACATCTGGTTCGAATTTTTTGAGATACAAATTATATATAACCGAAGGATTTAAATCGCCCGGCAAATAATATTTAGTGCTCTTGTTACGTGAATAATGTGACATCCGTTTTGGAAAATGTTCTGGAATTAAATTGGGCCTTTTTAAATGTCGGCCTCGTTTATCTTGTACGTGTGTTACATTAGTTGATAGGTGGCTTGTTATACGTTCCAGGCGTTTTTTACCTATACCGTGGAGAAGACAAACAGCCATTATGCACACAACCAGCTCAAAGGCACCTTTTCTTAACTAAAATAAAAATAATTAAAGTAAAAAATGTTAGTAACGTATGTTTTGGCAATGGATGCAAAATACACGAGAATGGTAGAATATTAGATTAGCTTTGGAAAAATTCTCTGAAGGTTTGTCTTCACTTTGACAGTTCGGTTTTAGAAATTAGTTGTACTAAAATGGATTACAAATTAGATCTTCGTAAAAGTGTTCACATTCTAGTTGGGCAAATGTCTAAGCGTGAAATAGTTCTCATATTCGAAAATCAAAATATTTCCCGCAGAACTATGTATCGAACAATAGCGGATTGTGAGCATAGAACTTCTAAGGATACAGTTTGGAGGAAGTTGGTTAGGAATGATCATGAATATCGAAACAGAACTAAATTTCCAAAATAAACGCCAAATCAGTTGGCAGGGGTACCACGATGTTGTTGGGAATTAAGGCGGATACATTTTGCCAACGCCACAGGGATCCGTTATAGCGCCTACACTTCTTCTGGTGTACATAAATGACCTTATTTCTTCAACAACTAACCCCATCCATTGCTTTGCTGACGATAGCACTCTTCACTGTAGTTTATCTCAGTCTACTCATAGTGATAATCCACCTTCTATGTCAAATCAAGAAATTAATGCTGAAATGGCGAATTCAATCAACAAAGACATTCAACGTATTCTCGAATGGGAAGAAGTTAAATTTAATGCTAACAAAACTCAGTGTTGCCTTGTGTCCGCCAAAAAAGATCGGTCATTTCCTGTTGTAAGTATGAATGGCTCAGTTCTTAAGTTTTCAGACTCTATTACTCTGTTGGGTATGACTGTAAGCAGTGCTTTACCTCTAGACAACTCCTTCTGCTGTATAAGGCCCAAATTCGGCCTCATCTGGAATATAATTCTCACCTCTGGGTTAGTGCTCCCTAATACGCTCTCGATATCGTTGATCGTATTCAAAAGAGAGCGATTAGGCTTATAAATGACCCGTCCTTAACTTCTCACATACAGTCCATGAGCATAGAACGATGGTTTCAGTTCTTTCTTTGTATTATCGTTATTACAACGGCAATTGTGCTGCTGAATTACGTTCTTTGATACCAGCTCGGGCTATCTTTGCGAGAAACACTCGATTCGCTCATTGACATCATCAGTATGCAGTACAAATCTCCACTTGTCGTACCAAACGGGCGCAATCCACATGTTTATACACAGCTTCTAAGCTCTGGAATGATCTCCCTAGTTCCTGTTTTCCTCTCACTTATGATATGAGAAAATTTAAGGCAGCTGTTCATAGGCATCTATTGGCAATTCATTACCCCTCTATCCATCCTCCTAAGTGTTCCTGAGTGCTTTAGCACGATAGGCCAAATTTAGCCTGTTCAGGTCCACAATCATAAAAAAAAATGTGTATGATGGAGGATGGCAAGCTGAAAATGAAAAATAGTGAAGACGGAGGTTTTACAGAAAAGTTCGAGTTGCCCAAGACCTTATGCGAGATGCTTGTAGAAAATTGACTCTTGTCGAAAATCATGCACCATTTCATTTAATTTAATTTCTCAATTTTGTTAATTATAAGTCTATTAATTATGTTTAAATAAAACATATTTATTTATAAAACTGAATATAATATTTTGTGCCAAAACTTTTGAGACATACGTTACAGCAAAAAAATCAAATCTGTTAGCTAATTTTGATCAAAATGTACAGGGTTATTACAAATGATGTTCTCGATTTCAATTATAAATATTACTGGATTAATCTGTTTTAAGACCGTTTCACTTGGTAACACTGGAAAGAAAAACTCATAAAGTTTCGTTTACATTGGTTTAGGTACGTATCTGCTGTTTGTTAAAGTCAATTGTTGTCAATTGTGTAATGGCTGAGTTTGAAGACAGGAAAGCATTTTGTGTGCTGTATTACCATATGAATAAATCAGTTATTAGTGTGCAACGACACTTTAAAACCAAATTTAATGAAGATCCTCCTAGTAATCACTATTCGAAAGTGGTAGAGCAGGTAAAGTAAAGTTTTACGCGTAGTCGGCAGAAATCTACTGTTAAATGCAGCAAAGAGCTTGGTATACCACAGCCAACAATGTAAATATCAACCCTTACAAAATTCAGCTTGTTCAAGCGTTAAAACCAAACAACAAAAGTTCTAAGACTTTCATTTCATGAGAACATGCAGGCGTTGATGGAAAATGGAAACTTTGTAAAATGGTTAGTCTTTAGTGGTGAAGCCACATTCCACTTGTGTGGTAAAGTGAACAGACATAATGTCAGAATATGGGGCTCGGAGAACCCACACACCTAAATCGAGCACATGCGCGATTCTTTCAAAGTTAGTGTGTTTTGTGCTATCACGTACAACAATAATTTTCTTGTACATGATGACGGAATGACTTCTACCGCAATTAGAACAAGAATACCCAAATTTCATTCTACAATTAGACGGCGCACGTCCACATTACTACTTCGTTGTTAGGACTGAACTTCGAAATCGGTGGCCTGGCAGATGGATCGGTCGTGCTGGTCCAAATGATGGTGCACTCTTGAACTGGCCTCCAAGATCTCCGAACATCACCCTGTGTGATTTGTTCTTGTGGGGATACATCAAAGATAAAGTGTATACATCACCGTTACCAGAAAGCATACCTGAGACAACAACGGATTACCAGAGCCAACGAAACAATCGACCAAGACAGTCTTAACAAAGTATAGCAAGAGCTTGAATACAGCCTTGACATCTCTTGTATCATAAGGAGTTCCCATATCGAACATTTTTTAATTATTGACACCTGGGATGAAACTTTTTGAGTTTTTCTTTAAATGTAACCATTTTATTTTTTTATATGGTAAATAAAACCAGATGTATGTACACTTGAAATCATGAACATCATTTGTAATAACCCTGTATTATTCCTATAGAATTGAAATGTAAAGTTTTAATGTTACCTTATATTTAAAAGTGTAATATCGAACTAATTTCGGTCGTGGATCCTTCTTTCGGCATCTTGAAATCGAACAAACTTTTATCAAATTCGATAAATAAGAATCTTGCTTATTTTGATCAGCAAGATCGTTAAAAGCCGCAAATATTTTCTGTTTCTCTGCATCTGAAAGTTTTTTAATGCATTCTCTTGCACATTTACAATCATCGCCTTGTATTCTTGCTTGTAAAAACTTTACCGTAGAAATAGATTTATAACCTTCATCCCTAGAATTTCTTGTTTTTTGTACGCTTCTTCTCTATCTAGTCGGGTTTCTTATTCTTTTACGACCACGTTTTTGCACATTTCTTTCATTACCTTCAACATCTTCAGTTGCTGCCCTTTCTTGAGTTTCACAATCAGATGGGTCATACGTATTCTCGTTTGATGGTGTACAATCACTACTTGAGTTTTTATATGGTTCACTAAAGTCGTTTTCACTGCTACTATTCATTGTAATATGTTATTTCGATTAATTTTTGAAATAATAAATTGCAGCACACACTGACAGAATAGCTCTTCAGACCGGACGTGACGCGATTTTCAGGTCAACGGTAAGGATTGGCTCACGACTGCAGTAGGGGGATACAGTGGTGGTAGTTCACCAACTATAAAATGGAAATATATACATGGTGTAACAACGGGGGTTTTCCTCATACACTTGTATCGGTATGGTCACTGCGTATATGCACACCATGTGCGGCTACTTAGGCGAATGCTGAGGTAGTATCCCCCCAGAAACCTAACTCCGTTTATTCCGATCATATCCTGACCACACCCATCCTTAATCCCATCATGCATATATACGTAATGTATATATGTATGCTGAGAATCCATGATTGTGGCTGAAGGAGCTTGGAAAGCTCAAACAGCCGACCCTCCCATTGGGGGAGGGAATGAAATACGTGGTGTAACAACGGGATAAGTGACATTTAACTTATCCCGTTATTGCAGCCGTTTATAGTAGGGTATAAGTGATTTTCGTTTACTACTCCATTTCTATTAACTGCACTTATCGCACTTTAAGACCAGACGAAAAGAGCATGTTTCAGAACATAAGCCACAGTTATCTCATTTTTCAAAATTTTGCACTTATCCCCTTCTTGCACCAGGGTCTTCACCTACACCTACAAGAGTAACTGCTACTTCAAAGACTTGCATAGACAATTTTATTATAAATACTGAGTATTTAGATGGTATCACTACTCTCAATACTTCAGTATATTTTACTGATCATAACGTACAAATTATAGCAGTACCAGAAATAAAGTTTAAACATAAATTTAAGACATACTATAAGTGGGTTAGGTTCAAGTTCAAGTTCAACAAAGTTTATTAAAAATTTTAGATATTAACAATTCATTTTGTATATACATATCACACTTAAAACTATTATAATAATAAATGTGTATTGTGTTGTATTGGTGGTGCGCTGCTCAGGAATCTTCTTCCACTTCAGCGCGTGGACTGTGGAGTTGTTGAGTTGTGGGTCTTATGGATTGCCTGTTGACAGTGTTGTGCTTAGCATTGTTGGTTATTCGTAAAAAAAATGGATGTGTTGTGGAGATGTGGTGTTGTTGGATGTTGGAGATGTGGACTGTCCTGTTGCCGCTCGGTTGTGGCTGGTTGCTGATGCCCTGCGTATCTGAAATAAATAAAAACATGTGTTAGTTGTGTGAAACTTGTCGGACTTTGTATGATTACCCGAAAAGGGAAACCACCTCTGAACCGTGCGTGAGGATCACTCCCCACAGGTCCATCGCAGTTTACGCCTGAACGAACGCCGCTGCCACCTTACGGATGACAGGTAGGGCCTTCTCCATGTCGAGACCTCCGGGGAGGCCCAATATGGCGTCGAACCCTAAGGCGGGTCGGGTAGGCGGGGTAACGACAGCGGCGGGAGCCGTTCTCGGTACTTCCGCCTTCTCAACCTTGCTGCTGTCGCTCGGCCGTAACTGACGCCGGTCCGGGTTGAAGGAGGCGCCGCCGTCGGCGGTGTCCTCTTCGGTCTCTGATGTACTTCCGGCTTCTTCCGTTGCGGAGGTCGAGGGAACTTCGGGCTGGAGGGGTGTTCCCACCGCAGTTAACGCACTTTGCCCGGTCTGTACGGGGTTTTGTGCATTCACTGCTGTGGTGATCGCCGGCGCACTTGACACAGCGTGCTGTCGCCCTGCAGCAACGCTGTGCATGACGGAAGCCTTGACACCGGTGACACTGCCCGATGCTGGATTTCCGCCGCAAATCCTCGATTGTGACTCGAAGGCGGATGACGTGCTGCACCTCCCGGATCTTCTTCCTGTCGTCCTCGGACGGCAACTCCACCATCACGAGGGGGATCGGGTGTCCTCGCTGCTTCATCCTAAAAACAGAGAGAGCATTAACACCTTGCATTTTTAGGTCTGAGCTAACGTCGACCTCGCATAGCTCTACGGGTACGCCGCGTATCACCACCTTAGCAAATCGCTCGCTCTTTACCTGGTAGGTGTGATACGGAGTACCACACCTATCCGGATTCCCTCGCTGAAGGCCATGGCCCTCGTGAAGGCGATCCGCTGTCGGTCCATTTCTCGGGAGAACGCGATCCAGTTCTCCTTCTCACGAAGGATTACCGGAGGCACCTTCTCCCTGGCGCCTTCTCTTGCTGCCTGCTCCATCGCTGCAGGGCTGTCCGTGTAGGGTTCGAGTGCCTCGAATCCGGCGTAGGCTGGCGAACCTTCGGCTTCTTCTTCTGTGTCCTGAAGTCGTCGTCGGTGGATCTCTGGCTCTGGTCTTCTCGGATCGGTGCGGCGGCGGACGTCGTTGGAGCCGTTAGTGGGGCCACCACTAACGGGGCGACGTCTGTCGGCGGCGTCTTCTTCGGTCTTCTCCTCTTCTGTCGGTGTGGAGATGGTAGGCGGCTGGGCATGGCGGATCCATACCAAAGCGGCTCGTCGGTGCTCGGTGTCTCTCCGAAGTCGATCCAGACCCCGTCGTCGTCGTCGTCTTCACACAATCTGCGCGGCATCGTGATAACGACGCGGGCAAATTGTTATTTTTGAGAATTTATTTAGCTTGAGCTAAATTGTCGAGTACTCGGAGAGCTAGGTAGAGGCTTACGTTTGAATGCTCAAACCGTTCTGAGTGGGTTAGGAAAAATAATGAAGCGAATAAAAATTAATTTTTAAATTCTCTTAAACAAATTGATTGGTCTACTCTACATACTAATAATTTAGAAATTGGCTAGAAAACTAAATTATTTTTTGATACTTTCCCAAATCTATTTTATAGAAAATATCCATTAACACGAATTGCAGCCAAACGTCAAAAAATTGGATTCAGGCCGGTATAAAGAAATCTTCAAAAACTAAAAGAAAAATTAAATTTTAAAAGCTCTCCCTAATATTGTACTACACAATTACTACTTAAAATATTCTAATGTTCTAAAGAATATGTGTCGTGCGGCAAAAAGACGCAGTGTTGACCTAGAAATAGCGCGTTCTTCTAGAACAACATGGAGAATTGTGAACAAGGAAATAAATAAATACACCGGCATAAAAACCAATCTTGATGTATTTGTTAAAGGAAACTTAATTAAAGAACCGGAAATAATTGTTATCGAGCTCAATAACTTTTTTACTAAGTCGGCAATAAACTTAAAAAACTCAAGGATTCCATATCACTTAGCTTTTAACCAACTACGTTCATTAAAAATAAACTATTGTAATTCATTCTTTCTGATAGCCATTACTTCATATGAAATTGAAAATGTAATAAGTAACTTAAAAAACACATCAACTGGTGTCGATAATATCCCAGTGTCACTGATAAAAGAGTGCTCAAAGATTATTTCAGGTGAATTATCATACACTGTAAACTCCTGTTGTGAAGCTGGAAACTTTCCGATAGAGCTAAAAAAAGCAAAAGTAACTCCGCTGCATAAAAATAAAAATAATGATAATAAAGATATTAGTAACTTTAGACCTATATCAATTCCTACAGTACTCAGTAAGATTTTTGAAACTGCATTAAAACACCGGGTTTCAACATATTTAACAATACTCAACATGGATTTATGAACAATAAGTCTACTAGCACTGCTTTACAAAATACACTTCATGTGCTAGATGCCTCAAATAAAAAGCAACTCATTGTTAATATAAATCTGGATTTGTCCAAAGCATTCGATCTTATTGATGGTGAATTATTGTTGCATAAATTAGAGTATTATGGTTCGCGATCCAACTCCTTAGCACTTATACGGTCCTTCTTAATGGAACGTGGACAATATGTGGAAATCAATTATGAAAATAACAATGAAACTAAGCATCATAGATCAACAAAAGTTGAGGTTAGTCGTGGTGCACCACAGGGTTCTATTCTTGGCCCGCTTCTATTTGTAATATTCATGAACGACCTTCCAAGTAAAATTTCACATCCAATTACAATGTACGCTGATTACATTAATATAAATGTAATGGTACTTTGGCCTCTGAGTTGGTATCTAATATAAAAGAAACGCTAGTTAGTCTACAAAAGTGGTTTTCTGACTAAACTGGAGAAGTAGGAAACAAATTAAACCGAGCGCTTTTCTGTTTACGTAGATTAAAACCAATTTGCGACCGAAATACACTGTTAAACATTTACTATGCGTACTTCCAATCCATACTTCGTTATTGCTTAATTTATTGGGATCATACACAACATCTTAAAGATATTATGAAAATTCAAAAAAGAGCTATAAGGACTATATTTGACTTAAAGAAACGTGACAGTTGTAGACCACTTTTTTTACAACACAACATTATGGCTGTCTATAATTTACTTATATACGAATGCTGTTTGTTTGTATTTAATCACAAGAATAATTTTTTCAAAAACTCCGATTTTAACACGTACAACACTAGAAATAACTTACTTAGAATAGATTTCAGCAAGAATTCAATATATCAGAGATCGTACGTAAGCAACTCTCTCAAAATATACAATAAGCTACCGCCAGTCATTCGTGATGTACTAATAAAGAAAAAATTAAGAAAAGCACTTCAACAACATGTAACACGCAGTTGGTATGTACTGTACACATTTCAATACCACTGGTTGTGAAATAAATATCCATCTATCTATCCCATCAAACGTAAGAATGGTAAACTTGTCGCAGATGTAATGAATAAACTTTTATCTGGTTTGCAAAGGATGCTTACACATACACAAACTGACATGGGAACGGAATTTTATAATACATAATTTCAAAAAGTGGTAAAAAAATTTAATATTAAATCATTACAGTAGTTATTCCAACTTGAAAAGTAGCATAGTTAAACGTGAAAATCGCACCCTAAGAGCAATAATGTGGAAAATATTCAGCATGCAAGGTTCGTATAAATGGTTATCAATATTACCTTAAATTGTTGCTGATTATGATTCAAGAAAACATAGAACAACCAGATACAAACCTATAAAGGTAACGGAAAAGAATGCTGCATCCATTTTGAAACATTTACAATATCATAAAATTCTTTACCGTAAAACGCCCAAATTTAAAGCAGGAGATTATGTACGCATTAGCAAATGCAAAAGCATATTCTCTAAGAGTTACACACCTAATTGAAGTTACGAAGTCTTTCGAATATCAGCAGTAAAACGTTCAAATCCAATTACCTACACATTACGTGATAGCCGAGATGAAGAGATTCAAGGACGTTTCTATGAGCCAGTACTTCAAAGTGTTAAATATCCTGACATTCGCGTAGTTGAGCGTGTAATAAATCTCTCGTTAAGTGGTTGGGTTTTGATAATTCTCACAATTCATGAATTTCTAACAAAGACATTATATAATACGTTCTGTACGATTAATTATATACACTGTAGTATTATTATACAATAAATAACTTTTTTTATTTTAAATTTTTATTTATATTAATACATACAGAGAATACTATATACTACTTAAGCGTTTTAGAAACACGTAATCACGATGTTGCTTTTCGAGGACTGGTGAAATTATTTTACTGCACTGTTCTATTATTTTTTTAAAGCGTGCACATACTCTAGCTAAGTGTTTCCATTTTCCTTTTCGCTCCCAATCCATTACATAATGAACTACGTTTTTGAGCTCATTAATGCGTACCTCCTTCACTTGTGTTATCATCTGTTGAAATATCAATTTCATGTACAAATTGTTCCAAAGATATTTCTTTAAGGTCTTCTATTAATCACGTAATACAACAAACGCACTCTACTCTAAATAATAATCACTAAACGTGCCCGGTTCAGCATCAAATTCCAATGTTTGAAATTGGCATATTAGTCTTTGCACTGCACTAACACAATCTACAGCCTTAGTCCACGACTCTGCATTATAACACATTCACATATTGACTAACTTTTATTATTATCCCTATTCTCTATATTTTCGTTACCCCCACATATAATTGTACAGCTTTCGCAACTTCTACATCAATATTCATGTTCTCCTTGGCAAATTCTACAATTTACATAACACATGCTACATTGACACCAAATATATCTTGCAATGGAGCTATTAACCTGTGTATCTCAACATCAGGCATGTATTATTTTATTACAAAATTCAGAAAATTCCATGGTAGGCACTAGATCCAATCGGTAAACTGACTATCTTAAGAAGCCTCCATAACTGTTTTATAGACTCCCATCCTAAATATACTTCTGATTCTTCACAATCATAGATGCGTATGACTTTCTTCTTGTTAATAGTTTCATACGATACAGTTTTCGAACCCATCTTTGTAGATAGCCTTCAGACACAACTTACTCATCACCAGCTACTTATCTTGGCATAAAATGGAAAGTTCGCGCATCGCCTGCCGCGCATGGAGCCCCACACTGTCTGGCTATCAGAGTTTCAGTAGCAGAGGAGAAACGTTGGAAACTTCCAACAACTTAAGTACGCAAACAGGAATTTTAAAGGACCCGATAAAAAACGAAAGTGAATAGTATGGAAAAATGGATAATTCGATTTTAATTTGTTATATCTATTTTTGTCATTTTTAAATAAAGATTTACTTTGCATCGCCATGTCAGACTCGAGACCGTATCCCCACTTGTTTCTATGCACGCGACACGCGATTATCCACTGTACGTCACTTGATTTCTAAAATACAAAGATGCCGCCGAGAGATGAATAGCTGGTAATGAGTAAGCTGTGCTTCATGTGTAGAAATAATTCCTAATCCCTTGATTGTCCATAAGTATGTGTCATTCCTGCTTATCAAACACCACTCCATTACCCTTAGATCCACCAAGTTTTTCGGCTGGTTCAAAATTGAATTGGGGCGACAGACCGACGCTAACATTCTTCGATTTACTTTAAAAAAAACTGCACATTGTTAATTAAAATATCACGACATACACTTGAATTTATAGCACTCATAATCTTCACTGCTTGACGTAATATTTTATCCATTACATACAATACTGGTTTCACACGTACTCCCTCTGTATTTATATCCTACCTTTCTCTATATTTGTACCGTCAAGGTTACATACGTGACCTGGACAGCCATACTGCAAGTTATTCCCGCAGCCCCACCGTTTCAAGGTTTTCTTTCAAGCATTGATTCAAGGTTAACGTGGTCACGCCAATACCGGTGAAGGTTGTTCCCATAGCCTTTCCAGCCCCACATTCTCAAGGTTACCACAAACTCAGGATTACCGCAAACTCAGGTTCACCACAATCTCAAGGTCCCCTAGTTCGCATATTTCCCGTATTTCCAACGTTATACAGTATCAAGGTCAATAGTGGTATTCATCAAGGTTATCTACACATACGCCTTCACAAGGTCATTTTGTACTTTAGAAATAGAGATACCTACACACATACACCCACGTGTTTCATTATGTCTGATACCCCAGTACAATACGATTGGGAGTGATACCAACCATTATCACTGTTTAATCTAAGTGCGTGGCGAGCATGTGAAATAATACCAAACTGGGTTCAGTTTGAAAAAAAGGGATTACTGCCTTTTACGACTATAGACGCGCTAGGGAATATATACGAAGATGTGGAGTGGAATACTGAATGGTTTGCCAACCAGGATAAGCGAATTCGGTACTTTCACCGTCATGCCTTCTTGGGTAATTTGGGATATTATTCCCATGCATTTGCTCTTCATACTCGTTATCATCTTGTTGATCATATGCATCTGTGATATGAATGTTAAAAGGCATTGCAAACAAGTGACTGCCGAATTATTGAGCACCATACACATATGGGTAGATGAGTTGCAATTTGCCACATGTCATACCAAGAGTTCTGGTGCTCATCATGTAGAGCCCCCTAACAATGCTACACGATGTATGTGAGGACAATTCATGCATACTTTGCGGTGAAGCGTACTAATAATTTATATCCTGTTAGAGGCTTACTGTGTAAGGTCATGTGCGACGTACCACCAACCATTTATTATCCTCAGTATTACAATTATTTCGATAAACGTTTACTAACGTATCGAACATGGCCTGGAGTTCATTCAGCTTCATAGCTTGCAGCAGCAGAGTTCATTTCCACATCTGCAGATGCTACGATTGAATGCTTTGTGGAGTTAGAATAAACCGATGGCACACATCTGACACGCCGCTACAGGAACATCTCCGATGGCGCCACACTGCACGTATGCTTAATTACTTGAACCATGTCTAGACAAGTGTAATGAAACAGAAGTGGAAAGGATCTTTTGCACTTGTACTAAATCTAAACGTTTTATTCCTAAAGAAAATCATATATCTGAATAATAAACTGATTACATTTGTACATGTGTATGCTTATATAATAAATAAATATATTAACGTATAAATTTCTTTCTTCTATCGTGTTTAGTGTAAAAGTGTGGTATCACACAACTGAAATTTTTTTTGAACTGGCCGAGTGAAATGGCTATGTGACCATTAGTAGGCAGGTTGCGCAAATGGCCTTGAGAATGTGTAACCATCAAACTGTGTAAGACACGATTGACCAAGATATTGCGACACCTGACAACTGTGTAACGAATGACCTTGCTATTGTGTAACCTTGGACATGTGGGACTTGAGAATGTGGGGACCTTGAGAATGTGGGACCTTCGAAATGTGGTGTGTTCCTAAAGTCTGCAATCTTACCTACTACAATAAAAGACCGACTACCAGAACCGAGATAACACTTCCTACAATTCCTTTCATAAAAACTATCATTTATTCGAAACCTCCGTAACCTAAACTAATATTCGACAATTTTGCCTGTCCAATATTAAGCTATATTTAACACTGACGAACTAATGACCGCTGTTTTGACGAAACATAACGCTACAGAACATTCATGCAATCTTACATACACAATGGTAAAAGGTATATCATTCTACACGCGAGATGTAATTTAGGGCTTTTGGAAAATTGTGATTATTTACCTGATTCGGAGAACGATGATCGGGATTAACATAAAACTATGAATGGGGAGCGGTTTCAAAATTGGGTGATTAAACAGCTGATTTCTGCGCTGTACGAACCTCCCGGAAATGGATAATGCACCGTATTATTCGGTGCAGTTAGACAAGCCACCCTCATTTTCTAGTAAGAAAGATTAACTGCAGGAGTGATTAGTTAGGCACGAGGACGAAATTGAGGGCAAAATTGCAAAAAAGCAACTGTGGAACAGAATGCAACCTTTTAGGTCCAGAGAAAAAAATATGTAATTGATAATATTTTGATTAAGCATGGGTACCGTTGTCAATCTAACACTATTGAAATGCTACGAGGTTTTTGTAAAAATTGTTACAAATATATTCTAAACCTCCAGCAAAAGATAGCGTTAGAAATTATGGCTTGAGGCTTTATCCAAAAATGTGAAAAAATTTTTGTTTGTTCACGAAAAAAAAAATTTCAGATGATTGAGAGAAACATATGGGAAATTTTTCGATTTAAAATATCGCACCTGTTATTACAGCACTGAAAGAATCCGATTCAGATTCAGACAGAGATATGGATTCGGATTCTTCTGCTGGTATAATGCAGTTGGAATAAGAATAAGTAAAAGTACACTTAAATATTTGGTCTCGTCCGTGGATACGAAAGCAACAGTCTTGTGGCCAATTCTATTTAGCTACGACTTAAATGTGTACATTTCTGGTTATTTACTTTTATATGTACGTAACAATCAAGAAAAGAACGACGCAGCAAATTTCACCACGAAGGCACATTGGATTACTTATGAAAAAGCACTGTGGATTTCCAGGATGGGTTAAATTAAATGTACCTATACATATTGGAGTTTACCTATTGATTTTGCGACTGAAGAACTACGTTCGCATATAAGCATACCTCCATGTCATGTTTAATAGCCAAGAAAAAAAAAAGGAAATATGCAATAGGTAAATTTTATTATGAATGTAAGTCTCCACATTGGATTACTTATGCGCTCTGGGTTTCCTACATATTTCTCCCCTGTTTTTGTATTTTAGAAGCGTGAATAAAAAGGAGAAGAAATTCTTATTAGTTGTTATACAGATTTCAAGGTCTGAAGACTAAAATTTACTGTTTTTATAATAGGTCATTCGGAATTACACGATTTTCGTGCAAAAAAACTCTAAATACTGTGAAAAACTATATTGCAACGCTGTATTAGTTTCACCTTAAAAATATAACCTACAATTTTCAAAATTCAAGCTACGGTAGTAACGTTTTGTTCTTTTGACAGAACTACCACATTTTCTCTAGACCTCCACGGCCTGCTCTAATGCAAAATAAGATCGTATCGTAATGACATTATTATAAACGGAAAATAGAAAAAAGATTAAGAAACCTACACTTTTAAGAAAAAATTAAAATTATTCGTTTCACCATTTCTCTTCATTAATAATTTTTTTGCATTTTCTTTAAAAAGTTCAATCGAGTTACATGCCTATATGCCGTTAAAGATTTACTGGTATGTATATTCAGTGATTTACATTACGGTATAATCTATAAATGTTTTATGCAGTTGTTGGAAGGTGATGGAAATGGAGAGATGGGAGGAGAAACAGAATATTATGGCAGAGAAGAGAAAATTGAAGGCTACAGGAATTTACATAGACTACGATCTAACAAGGGAAGAAAGGAGTATACAAAAAAAATAAGGAACAGGGCGGCGCAAAGATGAGCGGTTGGAATAAAAGTATGGGTAGGGTATAGAAAAATGGAGATAGATGGAGAAAGATACGTATGGAATGAGAGAGCAAAGGAGCTAAGCAGAGAAAGGGGAGATAGAAGAGACATACAAAGACCAAAAAACTAAAAGAAGGGGGAGGGAGAACGGAAAGGAGGAGGACGAAGCGGCAGCAAAACTGACAAAAGAGTAAAGGAAAGGGAAAAGAACAACAAAGGGAACAAAGGGAAAGTAAGGGAAAACTACAGGAAGGGATGGATGAACTAAAGATACTGTTCTGGAATGTGGCGGCAATAAAGAATAAAGATCAAGAGTTTTGGGAGTATGTCAGGGAGTAGGACGTAGTGGGATTACAAGAGACTTGGTTAGAAGAAAAGAACGGGTGTGGTGGGAAAGGGAAATTCCAAGTGAATCCTCATGGGTGGTGTAGTGTGCGGAAAGGAACGATACAAAAGGAAGAGTAAAGAGGGGATAGTAGTGGTAACAAAAAGAAAATGGTTGGAAAAAGAAGAAGAAGAGAATGTGCAACAAAGAAGAGGTGTCATAGAAAGAAACATACAGTGGGATAAAGAAAAAATAAAAATAGTGACAGTATATAGTAGAAAGATGAAAGAGGCTGGGGAAAATTTAGAGGAGATGATGGAAGAGAGGGGGGAAGGTATGACAATAATAGGAGGGGATTTTAACGCAAGAATAGAGGAAGAGGGGGGATTACAAGAAAAGACAGGAAGAGACAAAGGATAGAGTGTTGAATACGGAAGGAAAATAACTGTTAGATATGTGCATCGAGAGGGGGTGGGAAATAATGAACGGAAAAAGAGAAGAAAGAAAGAGGGGAGAGTACACGTATATAGGAGCAAGCGGAGAATCAATAATAGATTATGTAATTACGAATGCTGAGGCTGAGGAAAAGATGAAGATATTTAGGGTAGGGGAGAGGGTTCAATCGGACCACCAACTCCTGGGAATGATAATGGAAGGAGGATAAAGAGAGGAGTGCAGAGAATAAGAGGAATATATAATTAAGAAGATCTGGACAGAAGATAGTATAAAGTGGTACAAAATAAAATGGGAAAAACAAGATGGGAAGGTAATGGAGTGCAAGAAAGTGTGGAAGAAATGAGAGAGAGAATGGAGGAAGCAACGGAAAAAGTCAAGTTGAGAAGATGGAAGGGGAGAAAATGGGGTGGAAAATATGGTGGGATAAAGAATGTAAGGAGGCTAAGAGGAAAGCAAGAAGAACCCTAAGACGGTGGAGAACGGGGAAAGCGAAAAAAGAAGAATATAAAGAAGCAGTAAAGATATACAGGAAAACATGCGACAGTAAAAAGGAAGAGAGCCAAAAGAAACAGGAAGAGCAGATTAAGGAGATAAAAACAGAAGAAGACGTATAGAAATTTTTAAAGAAAGAAAAGCGGAGAAGAAGGACACAAACGGGATTGCAAATAAAAGAATGGGAGAGGAATTTCAGAGACGCTCTGGTAGGAGAGCAAATACAGGACGGAGAAGGAAGGCTAAGTAACGAAAGACACGAGGAATGAAAGAAGAGGAAGTAAGAGAGGCAATAAAGAAGGTAAAAAAAGGAAATCGGCAGGAGAAGATGAGATACAAGGTGAGGAGTGGATATACAGAGGAGAAATGGTAGCAAAAAGGATGACGGAAATAATAAACAAAATATGGAGAGGAGAAGGATTCCCAGAGAGGTGGAGGGAAGGACATATTTTCCCAGTGTACAAAAAAGGAGACAAGAATCGGATGACAAATAACAGGAGAATTACACTGCTAAACACGGCCTACAAAATATATATCCGAACGTTCTGGAAGAAAGATTAAAGAAGGAGGTGGAAGAAAAGAAGCTGTTACGAGGTGGACAGGCAAGATTCAGGAAAGGAAGAAGAACGACGGATAACGTATACATATTGAAGCACATGGCAAACAAGGAGTTAGGAAAGAAAAGAGGTAAAATGGTAGCGGTATTCTTAGACATAACAGCGGCATTCGATAGGGTGAACAGGCAAAAGTTGTGGGAGCTCATGAGGAAAAAAAGATAAGCGAAAGGATAGAAGAAATATATGAAGAAACGAGGAACAGGATGAGAGTAAATGGGGAACTGAGCGAAGGATTTGTAACGAGGAAGGGATTGAGACAAGGACGTCCACTGAGCCCAATTCCGTTCGCGGTATATGAAAATCTGGAGGAGACATTAAGGGGACAACAAGAGGGAGGCATGGTAGTGGTGAACATGAAAGTATGGACGTTGGCATACGCGGATGATATAGTGTTATTAGCAAGGGAGGAAAAAGAAATGAAGGGGATGTTAAAAACGTTGGACATATATTTGAAAAGGAAAGATCTGGAAGTCAATGGGAGTAATGTAATAGTATGGAGAAAAGGGGGTGGAAACAAGAAAAAGGAGGATTGGAAATGGAGGGGTGAAGGGATACAGCAAGTAAAGAATTCACTTACCTGGGATACACAATGAGACAAGACAATAAAGATGGGAAACATATAAAAGAGCGAGTGAGAAAAGGGATAAGCTAATAGGGCAAGTGCAAGGGAAAGACTGGACATAAAGAAAAGAAAATTATTATTTGAGAAATTGATAAAAAGTGTGGTACTGTGCGGGGCGAAAGTGTGTGGGTGGAAAGAATACAAAGAGATAGAGGGGCTGCAAGAAAAATACTAGAGGTGGATACTGGGAGTGGAAAGAGATACACCAGGATACATCATTAGAGAGGAGCTGCAAGTAGAGAAAATAAGCGTGGAGGCGGGAAATAGAGCAGTACGAGGAGGAAATGAGTGTAAAAGCCAGGAACGAATATTACGAAAGAAACGGATATGCAAAGGAGGAAGTAGAAAGACTAAGAAGGGAAGGAGTGAACGTGAGAGAGGACATAATTAGAAGGGACAGAGATGTGCGAAAGCAGGAAAGATGGTCAAAGGTAAAAAAAGGAAATACAAGTAAACTACAGGAACATTAAGGGAGGCGAAACGAAGAGACGAGAAACAGGTACTGGAGAAGGGACAAAGAGAGAAAGTGTAGGTTGTACGGAGAAGAGATTCAGCACATGCTGCAAGAATGCAGGGAATTAAAGGAGAAGGATAGGACGGTGGAAGAGATACTAGAAAAAGCAGGAAGGGTAGCGGAGTGGATGCAAGAAACATGGAACACAAGAAGACAGTTAAGGGGAGAAGAAAAAAGAGAGAAGAATTAGTGTAAGTGAAGTAAAGAAAGGAGACTGTAAAAAGTGTAAACAGAGATGGAAAATATAAATAGCAAAACGCAAGCACTTTGCAAATTTTTTTGTAAATTATGCAAATAGAGTATTATGAAAATGTAAACTTTCACCATTAACACTCATAATAAAATACTTATCTTTTTTGGTAAAAATTTTATAGTTGGCTTTATGTTTCCCAAACTGTTATACTAATAGCAGGCTTATGTTTATGTTTTAATTTTTCAAATTTGACAAAATTGTTTACTACATCTTTAACAATTTTTAACAAACATTACTACTGACGAAGATAACTGTAAGTGTTATCGAAACGTTTAGATTGTATAATTTAAAGTACACCATTAAAAAATCCCAAAAAAGATAAGTATTTTAAATAGAGTATTAGTAGTAGTATATGTTAATACAGTTGTTTAATATTACAAATTTCATCCTTATTATGCAAAAATGATCATATTAATTAGTTAACATAAGTAATAAATATTTCCGATGCCTAAAAAAGCTAATGAGGCGTAAATGAGCACACATGTATTTGAAAATGCAAATAAAGTGATAAAAAAAATCGTTAAAATAAATAATCTGTAAAAGCAGGAAATTTTTTCCTTTTCCTTTAACACGATAAGCGAATAATTTTACATACAAGGTCATTACTTCATGTATCAACCATCTCTTGAAAAATTTGTTATTTATTTTCGTTTTTTAAAGTTGAGTATTCACGATCCTTTAATAAAATTTTAACAATTATGTAGCTTTAAAAAATTACTGCTACTTTCTTAACATCTGTGGGTGTAAAAAAATTAATTATATCAATATATATCAATTACGTGTAGTTTTAAAAACATGCGGATGCAATCATCGCTTTAAATTATTACACTTTTGTTTAAAATCTTCACTTTTATTGTATTTCCCACGTGTTGTAATTTTATAATTTCTATTCAAGTTCTCCATTGAATTTATGTAGCGCATGCACTTTTCATTGCATTTAAGACATATACGCTGTACGTACATAATAATTATGCCATTCACCATAAGGTAGTAAACACAACTTTTTTGACCCAGATAAATTAAAGAAAGGTTTTACAGTAATAACTATTGTAATGACAACTGTTGAACATTTTGTTATTTTATGGCACTACACAAATGAAGCATATTAAATTTACAACTACAATATACCGGTTACTTCTAATTATGATAGACCATTGATTGATAAATTGCTATGTGTGGATTAAGTGCTAGGTGCATAAGTATCTATTAACTTGCAAACTACTATAATAACAAAATTACTTTTTTGCTGCTACCTATTCTTTATGTATGTGCACATAACCGAAATCTCTTTTAACTATTATATTTCCTACTTTATTGTTTTCTAGAAACTTGTTAAATGATAACATACCTACCAGACATACTTCGTATAACATTGTCTGACCTATCCATATAAATACTAAAGCATCAACTTTATAATTAATTTGTAATACATTATACATGCAAATTTGTTTTAATTTATAAATCATCGGTTCGCAATGATAAAATTTTACAAATCAATCAAAAGTTGAAATGTAATATTGTAAGTGATGACAGTAATTTATGTATCGAGGCAATAAAGTGGATAACCTCATTGAAAGGCGAAACGAAAAGCGAAAAGCGAAAAGCGAAACGCGAAAAGCGAAAAGCGGAAAGCGAGAAGCGAGAAGCGAAAAGCGAAAAGCGAAAACGAAAAGCGAAAACGAAAAGCGAAAAGCGGAAAGCGAAAAGAGAAAAGCGAAAGCGGAAAGCGAAAAGCGAAAAGCGGAAAGCGAAAAGCGAAAAGCGAAAAGCGAAAAGCGAAAAGCGAAAGTCGAAAGCGAAAATCAAAAATTATGTTATTGCCCTCAACTAGTGCTAGACCCACTAAACCACACCAAAGTTGTCTATAGGTAAATCAAATAGAAACCACCTCTGTAACTTTGAACGGGTCATTAGATTTTGTTCAAATTTTGTTGGCAGTTTGGAATTTTTTTCATAAAAAAACCATATGGCCAACTTCCGGTTTCACCGGAGATGACGCAAAAAGGTGAAAATTAAAATGGAACAACCTGTATATTTTTTCATGTTTGGATTCTACGGCTTCAGATACGTACAGTTCATCTGCCAAATGTCAACTCAATTTGGTTTTAAACCAAATTGATTTAATGTTGATTTAAATCGAGCAATGGTATGGGCAAAAAATAACAAAATTCAATTTAATGATAACAAATCTAAAGTTTTCAAAGAAAAAGATCATCTCATGATAGGGTAGACCGGGGCAGGTTGTCACAATTTATGATTTTTAATTTTTGAAGAGACTATGTTACAGTTTCCCTTCATTAGTGTATCTCGTAATATCTATACTTGGCTGTTTTTCCACAAGGGAAAGGCCACAGTACCATTTGGCTTTTCAGAAAAAAATGTTTTATCGGAGCAAAGCGAAAAGCGAAAAGCGAAAAGCGAAAAGCGAAAGTCGAAGGACGAAAGACGAAAGTCGAAAGTCGAAAGTCGAAAGTCGAATGGCGAAAGTCGAAAAGCGAAAAGCGAAACGCCAAAAGCTAAAAGCGAAAAGCGAAAAGCGAAAAGCGAAAATCGAAAATCGAAAATCCATATAAATACTGAAGCATCAACTTTATAATTAATTTGTAAAACATTATAAATGCAAATCTGTTTTTAATTTATAAATCATCGGTTCGCAATGATAAAATTTTACAAATCAATCAAAAGTTGAAATGTAATATTGTAAATGATGACATTAATTTATGTATCGAGGCAATAAAGTGGATAACCTCATTGAAAGGCGAAAGGCGAAAAGCGAAAAGCGAAAAGCGAAAAGCGAAAAACGAAAAGCGAAAAGCGAAAAGCGAAAAGCGGAAAGCGAAAAGCGAAAAGCGAAAAGCGAAAGCGAAAAACGAAAAGCGAAAAGCGAAAAGCGAAAGTCGAAAGTCGAAAGTCGAAAGTCGAATGTCGAAAAGCGAAAAGCGAAAAGCGAAAATCAGAAATCTAAAATCGAAAATCGAAAATCGAAAATCAAAAATCATGTTATTGCCCTCAACTAGTGCTAGACCCACTAAACCACACCAAAGTTGTCTATAGGTAAATCAAATAGGAACCACCTCCGTAACTTTTGAACGGGTCATTAGATTTTGTTCAAATTTTGTTGGCAGTTTGGAATTTTTTTCATAAAAAAACCATATGGCCAACTTCCGGTTTCACCGGAGATGACGCAAAAGGGGAAAATTTTTAATGGAACAACCTATATATTTTTACATGATTGGATTCTACGGCTTCAAATACGTACAGTTCATCTACCAAATGTCAACTCAATTTGGTTTTAAACCAAATTGATTTAATGTTGATTTAAATCGAGCAATGGTATGGGCAAAAAATAACAAAATTCAATTTAATGATAACAAATCTGAAGTTTTCAAAAAAAAAGATCATCTCATGATAGGGTAGACCGGGGCAGGTTGTCACAATTTATGATTTTTAATTTTTGAAGAGACCATGTTACAGTTTCCCTTCATTAGTGTATCTCGTAATATCTATACTTGGCTGTTTTTCCACAAGGGAAAGGCCACAGTACCATTTGGCTTTTCAGAAAAAAATGTTTTATCGGAGCAAAGCGAAAAGCGAAAAGCGAAAAAGGAAAAGCGAAAGTCGAAGGACGAAAGACGAAAGTCGAAAGTCGAAGGTCGAATGGCGAAAGTCGAAAAGCGAAAAGCGAAAATCGACATACTTCGTATAACATTGTCTGACCTATCCATATAAATACTAAAGCATCAACTTTATAATTAATTTGTAATACATTATAAATGCAAATCTGTTTTTAATTTATAAATCATCGGTTCGCAATGATAAAATTTTACAAATCAATCAAAAGTTGAAATGTAATATTGTAAATGATGACAGTAATTTATGTATCGAGGCAATAAAGTGGATAACCTCATTGAAAGGCGGAAGGCGAAAAGCGAAAAGCGAAAAGCGAAAAACGAAAAGCGAAAATCGAAAAACGAAAAGCGAAAAACGAAAAGCGAAAAGCGGAAAGCGAAAAGAGAAAAGCGAAAAGCGGAAAGCGAAAAGCGAAAAGCGAAAAGCGAAAAGCGAAAAGCGAAAAACGAAAAGTGAAAAGCGAAAGTCGAAAGTCGAAAGTCGAATGTCGAAAATCAAAAATCATGTTATTGCTCTCAACTAGTGCTAGACCCACTAAACCACACCAAAGTTGTCTATAGGTAAATCAAATAGGAACCACCTCTGTAACTTTTGAACGGGTCATTAGATTTTGTTCAAATTTTGTTGGCAGTTTGGAATTTTTTTCATAAAAAAACCATATGGCCAACTTCCGGTTTCACCGGAGATGACGCAAAAAGTGAAAATTAAAATGGAACAACCTGTATATTTTTACATGTTTGGATTCTACGGCTTCAAATACGTACAGTTCATCTGCCAAATGTCAACTCAATTTGGTTTTAAACCAAATTGATTTAATGTTGATTTAAATCGAACAATGGTATGGGCAAAAAATAACAAAATTCAATTTAATGATAACAAATCTAAAGTTTTCAAAGAAAAAGATCATCTCATGATAGGGTAGACCGGGGCAGGTTGTCACAATTTATGATTTTTAATTTTTGAAGAGACCGTGTTACAGTTTCCCTTCATTAGTGTATCTCGTAATATCTATACTTGGCTGTTTTTCCACAAGGGAAAGGCCGCAGTACCATTTGGCTTTTCAGAAAAAAATGTTTTATCGGAGCAAAGCGAAAAGCGAAAAGCGAAAAACGAAAAGCGAAAGTCGAAAGACGAAAGACGAAAGTCGAAAGTCGAAAATCGAATGGCGAAAGTCGAAAAGCGAAAAGCGAAAATCGACATACTTCGTATAACATTGTCTGACCTATCCATATAAATACTAAAGCATCAACTTTATAATTAATTTGTAATACATTATAAATGCAAATCTGTTTTTAATTTATAAATCATCGGTTCGCAATGATAAAATTTTACAAATCAATCAAAAGTTGCAATGTAATATTGTAAATGATGACAGTAATTTATGTATCGAGGCAATAAAGTGGATAACCTCATTGAAAGGCGGAAGGCGAAAAGCGAAAAGCGAAAAACGAAAAGCGAAAAACGAAAAGCGAAAAGCGAAAAGCGAAAAGCGGAAAGCGAAAAGCGAAAAGCGAAAAACGAAAAGCGAAAGTCGAAAGTCGAAGGTCGAAAGTCGAATGTCGAAAATCAAAAATCATGTTATTGCTCTCAACTAGTGCTAGACCCACTAAACCACACCAAAGTTGTCTATAGGTAAATCAAATAGGAACCACCTCCGTAACTTTTGAACGGGTCATTAGATTTTGTTCAAATTTTGTTGGCAGTTTGAAATTTTTTTCATAAAAAAACCATATGGCCAACTTCCGGTTTCACCGGAGATGACGCAAAAAGTGAAAATTAAAATGGAACAACCTGTATATTTTTACATGTTTGGATTCTACGGCTTCAAATACGTACAGTTCATCTGCCAAATGTCAACTCAATTTGGTTTTAAACCAAATTGATTTAATCTTGATTTAAATCCAGCAATGGTATGGGCAAAAAATAACAAAACCCAATTTAATGATAAAAATCTAAAGTTTTCAAAGAAAAAGATCATCTCATGGTAGGGTAGACCGGGGCAGGTTGTCACAATTTATGATTTTTAATTTTTGAAGAGTCTGTGTTTACAGTTTCCCTTCATTAGTGTATCTCGTAATATCTATACTTGGCTATGTTTTCCCACAAGGGGGAGGCCACAGCACCATTTGGCTTTTCAGAAAAAAATCGGAGTAAATTTTTGTGACAACCTGCCGCAACTCCAAGTTGGTTGTCACAGACATTGGGGTTGGTTGTCACAACATTGGGGTTGGCTGTAATGAGATATTTAAAAGGGAAAAAAGAAATTTTTATTCAAAAAATAGGTTGTATTAAGAATACACAAATCAAACAATGATATTGCCAGTACTAATATATATTTAGGATGAATTTAGGCACTAAAATAGTAATTTAAGTACATATTTAAGAAAATGTTCACTATTAACCTGGTCACTTTCGAGCACACTCTCACAATTTTGACATGCATAAGAGTTATTTGACCCATGGGTACACAATTCATGAGCATACTTCTTACATTCCATACACCGAATATTTATTTCTTTAGCTTTACTACTGGAATATGGTTCAAGACAAACTAAACAAAAACTGTCATCATCATCCTCTTCACTAATTAAGATTTTTCGTTCCATTTGCTTTTTACTTCCTTTTTTACTTTTTGCATTCTCGTTATTTTTAGATGCTTTTCTAAATACAAACTTCTTTAGTTTCATTTTACTTGCTTTTCTAGGTAGTTATTCAAGCTCTCTTTTAACAGGCGAGTCTGTTAAAATTGCTGTATCTCTTTTTCGGGAGTTATTTCTATCTGGAGTTTTCCTAGCGCCAGTCATTGCAAGAGGATATGAACGAGAACCGAGTTGTGTTATATCGTAAATTGTCATCATTCTCCCTGGGCTGTCAACCATCCAGTCGCCACAAACTGAGTTGACGAATTTCTTGAACGGCCCGTAGACAGTGCGATGAAGAGGCTGCAGCTTATGTGAACAATGTGGGGGGAACTATAACATAACGATTCCATTCTATGCTAATATGGGAGGCATGGTTATCAAGAAGAAGCAGGTATGGATTCTCAGGTGTGATTTTTGTGTGCTTATGGAAATTATTTTAAAGTAAGATGAAATCGGCTTCTTGCATTCACCCAGATTTATTTGCGGTTCCGCCAGATCCTGCAAGCGCAGTATCTATAAAGCGCTTGTGATATACTCTTAGAAACGCAAAGAATGGTGGGATATGCTTTCCAACAGCAGAGACAGCACAAGCTAAAGTTACTAGAGTACCCCTTTCAGCAGAAACTAGTGCACCCATTTGTTTAGCTCCTTTAAGAGCAACCTCTGCAGCACTCGTTTCGTCCATGCTCCAAATTTCGTCTGGTTGGAAATTATATATTCCGAGAACTGTTGACAAATCACAGAAAAAATATTCCACAGTTGTTCGGTTGAAAGTAGAAGCTCGCGCTAAGCTGGTAGCTTTTGGTTTTCGTAATGAAAGAGTTGGGTGATTTTTTTAAAAATCCGCGAACAGTTATCTCCGGCACACCCATTATCCTGCCAAAATTTAGGATACTTAATTGCATTTGTCACGCAAAAGGTCATAAACCGTTTTTATTTCTTTTGGCGTTAAATCATAGTAAACATCACCAGCTTGAAGGGCATGTTGTTTTAATTCCATCTCGTCCTCATCAGAAAAAACTTTTCTCTTAGGAAAATACCCAACGGTGGTAGAGGCCGAACTATTTTTGGATTGTCAATTTCATCTTGTAGAATTTTCTGATAATATCTTGCTAATGTTTGATGCTTGATTTAATAACCAGCTCCAGCTTTACGAATCGATCATCTCTCCTTTTTAACCTTCCTACTGCTGCAAGCATGATGCCTGGACTGACTTCCCCGCGGTTTCTTTTTTTTTATTATTTCTCACCATCTTTACCGGAAACAAGCGGAAAAAATTTTAAATCTTAAATAAAAAAGAACTTGACGAGGTAGGTTGTCACAGGTGTCAACCATCCCTGAAATTTTTGTGACATCTAACCCCGAACCGACATTTCAGACTAAAATCGAGCTGGACAACCAGACTTCGAATCTAACCTCAATGTTGATACTAAATGACATGTAATTTCCATAAATAAATAAAAAATAGTTAAGATATAGGCTTCAACGAATACAGAGTGAATAATGAGAGTAATCATATCAATAAATAAATACTTACTGCTGAAAAAAACACAAAAACACCAATAAAATCAAGAAAACTGTCCTAGGAACTTAGAATTACGTATACTGTGATCATACTGTGTTTTGAGTGTAAATCTCTAGGAAGCAGCAGCGACTGAGAACTGAGACTTGTAACAATCGACCCATGTGACAACCTGACCCGATCTCCTCTACTAAAGTAAGTATTTACTTGAACAATAAACAATATTGGAGCAGGTAGAAGAAATTAGCTATTTAGGTAATTGTTTAGATTCTAAATTTACTTTTGATAAACATGTTAACTATATAATAACAAGATGTTCCAAATTAATTAATGCATTGTCTAGACCAGCAAAAATAAAATGGGGTTTAGGTAGGTAGTGAAGTATTAAAAATCAGTTATACAGGTGAAATGTTATCTTTAGTAGCATATGGTATTCCTGTTTGCTCTAAAGAAGCAAAAAAAAATGTAATAAATTACAAAGTATTCAAAAGTTAATTAATATCAAAATTATTAAAGGTTACAGAACTATTTCATATCCAGCTTCTTATGTTCTTGCGGGTTTAACACCTATTATTATAAAATTAGAAGAAACTTCTAACATATATTTCTATACAAAAAAAAACAAGATACTAAATATAAAGATGAGTTTCCTACACCAATTCACGAATGGATTCATCCAGCTAAATTACCAGTTATAAATTTCGATAATACTAATAATTCAAACTACACTTATGAAATATATACGGACGGTAGTAAAATCAATAATCAAGTAGGTTGTGGAACATTAATAACCAAAAATCAACAATTATTATATACATTATAGTTATTTATATATCAAGGGAGTTATGAGGGTGTTAATCACCCGAGGGCAACGGATTTCAATCTCGAGGGACGTTAGTTTTAAGGGATTGTAAGTTGTCCGAGGTTATTAACATACATAACTCACGTGATAGATAAATAATTTTAGTTCACATTTCATTATAAATGAAATATGAAAACGAAATATTGTTGGTTATTAAAATTGAACGAACGTTTAAAAATTAAGTAGGCATTGTTACCATGGATATATCAACTGACAAGCTTTCAAATATTTGTCAAAATACATTAGAGGGAGTTATAGATCTATAATTCCCTACTATAACTCCCTAGGGAGTTATGAACATGTTTATAATGTGTTGGTATAAAATAAAAATATAAATTACACGGTTTATGTTGTAATAATCAAGCAGAAAGTTTATCTATATTAATATCTTTGCAAGAAATTAGCAGCATTACTAGCAGAGAAAATGAAAAATCAGTAAGTAATAATAAACACCAATAGTCAAATTTCATAAATTGTTTAAAAAAATTATTTTTTACATTATAGTACAATAGATAAAACAGAAAAATGGCACACTTTTGGTCGAACTTAACAAAAGGATTAGAAACTAAGCTATTTTTACATAGTTATTTACACAAATATAAATAATAGAAAATCCCACTTGTATTTGCAATAATCAAGAAAAACAATCTATTGATCACATAATACATAAATGTAAAATTTTTGAACCGATCAGACAAATATTAAAAAATAAAATTGTATAAAATGGAGATATTTGGCCTGTAGAAACAAAAATTATAATAGCTAAATATTTAGATTTATTTTTAAAATTTCTAAAAAAAATTAATCGTGATCTAAAAAAAAGTTGTATTAGTTGATTTTTAATATTATAATGTATTATCTCGAATACTTTCTTTGTAAGTTTTTCTTCCCTACTGGGTGCAAGTTAACACTTTGTTAAATAATTAAGAGGAAAATTTTTAGACTAATTACACTAATTACAAATAAACATGGAAACTAAGTTATTTAAAAGTTATTAATAAAATATACTTAGAAATTTTATGAAAACTAACAAAAATTAATAACAGGCAAGTCCATAATTAATTTTAGGAAAATGATTAAATTGAACCTCCTTCCTCTTCATCTTCGTCACCACTACTTGTTTCCTCATCATCGGAAGAACCTGTGTTTACGTTGAAAGACAAACTTTCCACTGCTTCATCCAGCAATGCATCACGTTCCCACATTTCTTGTGCTACATTGTCAAAGTGAACACAATTCTTTTGCCGGTTCCGATACGCTGATATCGGCAAAAGCGTTTCGAAGCAAATTTTCAATTTCACTACCACGATGACCACATTGTTCATCTCAACCTTGTGTTTTACTAAACTCCAAATTAATTCTATCGGATTAAGCTCACAATGGTACGGTGGCAAGCGAAGTACAGTGTGGCCGTGCTGCTTTAATAACTCGTCAACATAGAAAGTGTTGTTGTAATTAAATTTCTTCACTAATTCTACCAATTCTGCTTTTCGCATTTCGCATGTTGTGGAAACCCCATTATTTTCCAGCAACTCACGAATAGTTGCCTTCCGGGCAGATTGCGTTGGTGGTTTATTCATTTGAACGCTGTGGTAAGCAGCGTTGTCCATGACGACAATACCATTCGGTGGTAGATTTGGAATTAGTTGTTTTGTAACCAAGTCATGAAGTTCGTATGGTATGGTTCGTATTATTTACAAATCCATACGATCCACCAGCATGAACTATAATGTGTCTTTGACCTGTTCGATTAGTTTGATAAACTCCTGCTTCTTCGTCTGATTGCCAGCATTTGCTGACTCCATAGGATGGATGAATGAAAGTTTCATCTAAATAAGTAACTGGTTTCTTGTTATCCCCTAAAGAATTATTCCCCCGTAATTTCTGCAGGTAACGACAGCGCCATGCAACAATGTCGTTTCTTTCCATTAAGATTTTTTCTTATTATGGTATTTCTCAAATTTAAAGCCAATATGATGGAGATAGTTGCGAAGCGTTTCGCGACCATCTATAATAGTTAAAAAAATTGTTCAAAACATTGTTTTCTTTAAAATATAAAATGATTGATTAATTTTAACTGCGAGAGTTTAAAGGCAGAGTCAAAAAGAGCGCTATGTTCGCTGTATTGACTAAACTGTTGTGTTATGACCTTTAATAATAATTAATAGTTAGTCTAAAATTTATTGCACTCAATAGAAAATATTCTTTAAATTTTTATTTATTTTTTCTTAATTGTTGTGTCAAATGTTGAAATTCGTCTACAAATTTTTGCATAGTAAGGCTATCGGTGTGGCCACATGGTGTAGCACAGATAGTGAGCATGACATAAGCAGCCAACGTAGCGTACATAGCTACCGCTCGGTTTGGCCGAGCCTAAAACTGAGGGGCCTCTGAGAGTGAAGCGAAGAGAAGTTAAACTAAACTAACTTGAGATAAACTAAACTAAGTGAAATAAAGCTACCCCGGCAATTAAAGGAGAGATGTGCAGTTGATTGGTAAAAGTACAAGAAAGACGTAGGTAACATTCTTCTCGTTTGTTCATATCCACACCCTTTGTATTCATTTTAGTTCGTCAAACTATGACATACTGGAATCAAAACAGAGCTAAACAGAGCGAAGATAAATATTGTTTTTAAGCTTCTCTAGATTAATATTGCCTCGCTTAAGCGGCTTTTACATTTACGAGTACTCGGATTTACTAGGATCCGAAGTTCTTCTCTCGAGAATACAGTTGAATATAAAAAACACATGCTGGAATACGAGTAGGTACTCGGAAATGTAAATGACGCTTTAGCGTTATTTGTCGTAATCGCATACGTTTATAATAAAGCTAATTTTTACAAAACTTAGCACTCAGTGGCTGGCCCCTCACTTTTAATCTTCTATTATAATTTAATTTTCTCCGCTTTGATTAATTTGAACATTAAAATAAGTTATTTTGTCTAAAACATACCAGAATAGCCAATTTTCTCTTCCATCTTATTGACTAAAATGTTTAACGTGGGAACTTTGTTATCGACGGTGTAGGTTTCATATACTGTTCTCTTCAGTATTCCCAAGTCGCAATCATCTAACACGATTTTTTTGGAACGGCCACTTCTTTTTTTCGATGGAGAATTCAGAATGCCCTCATCGCTTGACTTAACTTCATTTCTAATAATAATTATCGTTATTTACAAATTTAGTTCACTGTTGCGGCAGCTCCTAATTCCGTTGCCCTTTTCAAAGGAAATCACCACACACCTAAGGCTTTCTACCTATCCAAGAACTCGATAACGTTTTTAATAATATTTCTGGCCTCGGAATGAACCGATTTTCTCGAAATCGTAGCCATGTGTTTAGTAGGATATTGACAATGACAAGGACAATTTAGTGATTTTGTACACGATTGTACATCTAAGAATTCTAACGTGTGATTGGGCAAATTGAATTCGTGCCACTTTAGTGATATTTAGTTCGCGTATTTTCCGGGGACTTTGTTTTTCTGCCAGAGCTTTATATTTAGTGTAATATTGCATTTATGATGAATTTCGGATGACTTATGAACGTATATTCCTACGGAAGACCTTTTTTGTGTAACTTGTAGGTTTGGTGAAATTGTTAGGAAACTAAAATTTCCCTAAGGTGTAAAGAGCCAGCCGCCTTTACCAAATTTTTTTTGAATTAATTTTTTGTTAATTATCCTATTTATTTGTAATTTACAGAAATGATCATATAATGAATTTATATCCCCTCCGACGTGAATTTCAAGAACGTTTAGAGTTTTGTTGCGTCAGAGTCCCCACCAGTCTATCCGCCAATCACGGCATTAGAATCCCGACCAGAAGCCGTCTCCACCCCCAACGGATTCTAAATAAAACCGCGATGGGTCAACTGGACTTATTGCCCTGGGTCGCTTTGGAGTGTCAGGCCTGTTCCTGTTCACTCTCATTCCGCTGGGTCTCTTTCGAGAAGCCAGACTGAACTATCTTATCGATTTAGCTTATCTTTCTACTTCGTTCAGTTCCGTTCACCTGCATGCTGTCGAGACCACTCGACACCGCCAGCCTGAACTTATCGTATACATGAGGATTTATTACTACCTCAATTTGCGGCCACCTTCAAGTAAGTTAAACATACAACACCACACTTACACCAGTGAATGACTTCACGTCGGGCAAAACACCCGATGTAGTCTTTCACTTACTCCATTGGATAGAAAGGTTCTCGCCTAATTCTGGCAATCTCCGGGGTATCAATTAAACAGAGAAACGGTATTTGCCCAGATTCTTGTAATTGATACTTCATCTACACACTGACTCACACACACACACACGCCTGCGCTAGGCAAAATAATTAAAAACCGAAGTGCAGGAAGCTGATAGATTGAATGCAGCAAGCCATCCACAATTAGACCATATTTCGATCACCCAGTTTCGTAAATTACGAACCCAGTACGTAATAGTGAGTATTACATTTCAATCTCGCTAAACGTAATAACCGCTTTCCTACCCGCTCATTTATCCAGAGGATAGCAACATCCTGATTTAACATCTTCGTTAAATTCCGTCAGCTTGTTTATTTAATAGGGCTGAATACAGAAAGGTCCCGAAGATTTAAAGGTCTTACGCCGTTCCCAAGCTAGGTGAAAACTTTACTTCTTAACGGTCCTGTACTTGTATCCGCTCCTGATCGCTTATCGCGATAACCCAGACTTGTAGGAGAACCCTTCTTTAAGTGTACCGTACCTGTAAAATGTTTAGTTTATCCTGTACCTGAAAATCTTTAAACTAAATCGTTACCGAAGGTTTAAATACTTTATCATTGTTATTATTATAACCGGCCCCGAGTTAGAGCCACCCCCAGCTACTCTTAACCCTGTCGAATCCAAAAGCACAAGGAGCTGCTAAGCGGCCACTGCCTTAATCGTGCCCGCACCCAGAATACAATACGAAAGTATTTATTCATTTTCAATTCGAAAGAGTTTAATTACTCGTAAACACTACCAATTTTGTTTTAATAATACTTACGTTAATTACTTAGAGTAATTAAAAGTATATTATGCCCCAGTAATTAATAAACTACGGTAAATAGATAGTTAGGTAATAAAAACCTTGTAAATATTATTTAGTTTCTTTATGAAAATTCAATTGAAATCAAAGTGGGCCTTATTCATATTATTGTTTAATTTTAGGTGAACCAGTAACAATAAGGCGGTTGAAGAGGAATGCTGTCCCTACAGAAAATTTACCAGCAGTAAAAATAAGAGGATCAATTTGTATCCGTCCGAAAAATATTAGATTACGAAGATTACACAGAACTCGGTAATTGTTAAGTTCTGACCTTCCCATGGACACTTGATTTCAACTAATTTGACTGGAATGTGGTTTTGCATTATAATTCTATCCAGAGAATATCGTAGCCGTGGATTAGTATCGTATATAATTAGCCCACATTCCAGTACTTCCACAGTTTTTATTTTTCCATATAATTCTCTTGCATTTGACTCAAACTGTATACCATGAGCAACATATTTATTTGTGAAGGGCTTTGGAAAGTACACACTTTACTTTAGCATCCCAATCGGCTCGTTTATAGGTATATAACGAATAACACCTACTTCCGGTAATCCTAGACCCTCTTTGTTCTTGCCATTTGCATTTATTACTTACCTTCATCTCACACACACTAAAACTATTCATAATGAGTAAATGTTGAACGCAAACATTTCTGCAGCACTGTAGTGGATCTTCAATATGTACCATGCTGATTTCATGCATCAAAATGCTTTTTTGACTATAATCATATACAGAGCGAATGTTTACTGATTCTTCTGAGAGAAGAGTTTCATTGAATTCTTCTTCGCCTTTCAATTGTATAACACCACGGCTATGTTTGGCTAGTGCCGATTCTGGTAAAGCCAATCAAAACCTTTCAAAAATACATTGTGAGTCAAACTCTTTTTTCTTAAGCTGTACTGATAATGAGACAGGTTTATAACAATAGAAAGAAGTAACTGGTTTTGCATTCTTATATTTTTATAAACTTGGTTCTTTCAAAGTTGCCCAACGACACTTCTTATCAGTAGTTGAAATTTTGTCCAAGGTGTCGACATCATTTCTACAAAACAAGACAGCAATAAATGTGGGAGAAGATATGACAATCATAAATGTGAGCACCACAATCCTTAATTTTTTTCATATAGATTAATAGATCGTAGACTAATGAGTGGGTATGCATGTATGTAAAAATAAATGATTTTTCTGTGATTATAAACATTGTGTGGAGCACATTTCAATAACCGTATTCTTGCTTACCTGTTGCAGCACAGAAGAACTGCCGATATATGTTTGCAACATTCAGAAGCTCCTACTTTACATGTACACAGAAAGTAACGAGGTTCCATCGTCTTACAGATAGTTCCTGTTATTGTGTGTGGTGGTGATGACAATGATGATGTCTGAAGCACTAATCTGTATATTGACCACGCTTCTACATCTTTATTGTCAGTAACAGTTCCACACACAATAAGATGGATAGCATGCAAAATGTCTTCTCCCCTTTATAAATGGTCTAGTAAGCGTGAATCACTTAAAATAAACCGAATATTCACACAAAGATCTAAACATGCAAAGCAACACATTTGCATCTATATTCTATCGGTATGAAGGAAATTTCTCCCAACTAAACCGGCCATTTGTAAAATTCAACAGCGCCTCTAGTGTTAATCTGATTCACAAATAAAGGGCGCTACAATATCATATCGACGAACACATGCCAACACAGTTATAACACGCGTTTTTATTCTCATCGCCGAGCTCATCGATTCAGCAGAAATTCGGGTTGGCTGTTATTAATCTCACCAATGAAACTTCGATGGATTTCATCGGTCCGTGTTTATTGTTATCTGTTATTTATCGGTGAAAGTACCATTAGCAATCGGATTCATTGGGCTTCATTTACGGTGAACTGTGAAATTTTAAAAAGTTAACCTCAGAAGCTTCTAGTGTCCTCCAAAAAGATTTCTAGGTGATACTATGGACTCAGACATGTCTAATCAAGAAAATAAGAACACAGATATAGATGAAACTGTATTAGAATCTGATCCAGGATCCGTATCTGATGCTTCATCTACACAATCTATACTAACAAAAAAGAATATAAAAAAATATCTTTGAAAAGATATTTGCTTTTAAAGTATCAAAAAGATGGGGAAAAACAGTTTGAACAAAAAGAAAGGGACGAGAAAAAATAAGAGGAAAAAAAGAACTTAAATTAAAATAAATTGACGCTATAAATAACCTGGCAGCAGCGATAGTAAGATCCTGCAATAAAAAAAACTTGCGTAAATAGAAATTCTCTTTTTACACGTAAATTTGTCTTAATTCTTAATATTCATTCTTCATTCCCATTCTACGAACTGCTTTTCATAGTTGGAATTTACCAGATTCTTGTTGGCTGTATTTTGATGACGCCGTGCTCACAGAAGCTCATCAGAAAAAATCGGTGAGAATAAAAACGCACGTTAACTGTAAATAATTTTGCCACCGACAACTGCCCGACAGGTCCGAATTTAAAAAATATTTATTTTAAATAAATTATTTGAACTAAAATGCAACCATATAATCCACGATTAGTTCTTTTGAATATCTAAACACTTCGCTAAGACGTATTTCCACAGAAAACCTAAAGAGCAAAGCTACCTGAAGATAACCACCGACCAATTCTGAAACAACGGCGCCCATCCGAAGGAGAGTCAACCAGGTCCCGATGCAGTAGAAGCTGCAGTATTTATTTGCGTTTCTTTAAAATACCTTTCTGTTTCTATTTTAGTTGTACGTGAAATGGAGGCTTTAGAAATTCGAATTTCGCGCTGTTCTATGACATTAAATGGTTGTTGATTATTTGTGTGTGGATGTAATGAATATTAAGATGAAAAGCTTGCGCTTGTTTCGACGAGTATTTACATATTAAATTGGAAAGCTTTTAAATAAACGCGGCGATTTGCGGGTGATGGCTGTTTTGTAAATGGGAGCAAATAGAGACGCTGTCATAATGATGTGTATTTGTTAATCAGTCGCATTAAGTAAGCGACCTGAGTTGGTTGAAGGTAACCAAACGGTTAGAAAGCGATTGCTGGAGCTTAAGTTATGTTGCAATTCAAATTGTGAAATTAAAACGAAAATTCAGTTAGTATTGTGTTAAGAGAATATAAGTGATATTTTCCTTATTAGTGTGAAGAAAAAACTAAAGAAAAGTAAATTGTAAAAATTATCAAGTTGGTGATAATAAAAAGATTACGCAATAATTTAAAATCGCATTAAATTAAATTGTGGGAAAGAAAATTTGAATCGTATTCATCTACAAAAAAGGTATAAAAAAATGTTTAGAGAACAAAGGAGAACGGTTCCAGCTTGGCGACAGAGAACGTCATCAACCTATACGAGGCCTCCAATTGTCATAAGGAAGCGCAAGAATTACGTCACCAGTTTGATAGAGGTGATAAATAAAAGAAACTTTGTGCGTTTTATTTATTTTTGAATTTATGTTTAAATACCAATGCTAATCATTTATAAAAGATTGTTTTTGCATGTTATTATTAAAAACTACTAACAGAGTTTTTATACAATACTGTAAACAAAACTGTCTGCATTTAGAATTTGGCATAATTAAATGTTATCACTTTTAATTAATTTTTATTATTGACTGTTACAAATCTTAAAATGCTTATACAAACACTGAATATGTAAATACTGAAGAAAGAAAGTTCAATTAATTACAAAATACAGGTAATAAATAACATCAGGTTGAGGATAGTTTTAATAAATAATAACAATAACCATTTATTACATTATCGAGCTAGCTGGAGCATCCCGATAAAAGGAAAACGGAATTTGTTAAGCAATTATTAAAATTAGTATTAGTATTAGTAAAGTGTAGTTAATGAACGCTACTTTTATAAATAAAAACTATTTAGTTAAAGTTGAAAGGTAATCATCTCACATTTTCATAAAAACAATATAAAATTTTCACTCAATGATTTTGAAATTATAAAAGATTGAAAAAGAATCCAAATATTATTCTTTGTAGCCAGGTGTACGCAAGCAAAGTAATAATCACAAGTAATAAGCCCGTTACAAAACCACCGTCACAAAGTGGTGCCCAACTTGAGAACCATCAAAAAATGGCACCCAACAGCAAGGAGGTATTAGAACCCTCAAAGGATTTCATGCTCTCCGTAATTAATGATCGATTGATCCATAAAGAAATTAAGAAGTCAAATCAATTGTTATAATAAATAAAAAAAATAATTAATTACCAGTGGCGTATCATAGATTAGGAATTTGAAAAAAAATCTTTTTGTGTGATTGATTTAGTTTTATATTCGTAAAAAATTTTAGAAATTATTGATTACCAGTGGCGTAGTTGAATTTATATTTTTAATTTTACATAGGGAGTTACAAAGGTAGGTTTATTTTTATTGTTTTATGGAATTAAGGTCAGGTTTTAAAAAGCCAGGTAGGAAATAATTAAAACAAAGGAAATGGCCAATACAAAGGAAAGCGAAGATGTTATTTTCAGCTAAGAGTCACAAGATATATTAATAGCAGGAGTACCAATCCAACAAAAAACAGAAGAATCAGTGATGATGAATATGTTGAGTATGGTATTGGAAGGACAAAAGAAAATGGAAAAAGGACAAAAGAAGTTGGAAGCAAAACAAGTAGAAGGCCAAAAGAAAATAGAAAAAAGAATAGAAGCAAGTTAAAACACAAATCGAAAAGAATTAAAAGCAAATCAAGAAGAATTAAAGGCTAGTCAAGAAGAATTAACACTCATTTTCAAAGAAGAAATGAGACATCAAGTAGAACAGATGGAAGAAAATTTAAGGCAAAGCAATAAGGAAATAATGATTAAGTGTAAGAAAGAAATCAAGAAACAGAAAGACGACACAGATCAACAAATTTACATACAGAGTATAAAAATGACGCAAATTGAAGAAATGAGTGCGCTAAAGCTCAAATAGGCCACACAATAGGCGAAATGGGAGTTAAAATAGGGGAAAATGAAGAAAACGTACTAGAATGCGAACAAAAAATTACTAAAAATGTAGAAGCTATCATTAAATTGGAACAAAAATGGGACGAAAAGGAAAAAATTGAAGGATAAAAGTTAGCAGAAGACTCAGGAACGATTACAATAATTTATAAAAAACGCAAAAGCCAAGTGAATTTTATGAGGATCGTTGATGCATATTTGGAGAATTTCGACATGGGAGATCAAAGGAAGATTGATAATATGATAGAATTATTGGAAAGCAATGCAAGGTCATGGGCTGAATTACATCGTGAAAGGTGGTCCAACCTAGAAGAAATGAAAGAAGATTTTTTGGAACAATTTTGGTCTGAAGATGTCCAAAGCGAAATACGATCGAGATTGTACACACCAAGACAATATAAACAACGCCATGGAAGATATGTAGATCACGTATGGTTCTGGGTGAACAAAACAATGCACCTATAACCACCAATAGTAGAAAAGCAAATGGTATTAACCTGACATTTTCCGAGTCAAGTGGAAAACACATAAATTGGCTCAGGAGCAAGAACAATTCATCAGTTAATAGATGCATTAGGAAGAAAACAAGCGGCAAACGCCAGTGAAAGGACAGCGTGGACTCCACCCCAAAGGGAAAGGGATGGCAATGAAAACAACAATCAGGAAAGAGACAGATGGTCACAAAGAAGGAACGTTAATACAACATATCATAGGAGAGGTAGAGGTAATTTTGGGGCACATAGAGGACTAAGTCGAAGAATGGATAAATACCGAAGAGATGTAGAAAACTGCTACAGGTACGACAGACTCAACGATGAAAAGGAAGGGGGTCCAAGACCCTCCTCCCAACCGCCGGAAAACTAAATCCGCCGAGGCGAGAAGCTCCGCTGGTCTCGAGTACTGTACGTACGAAGGAGCAACAAAATTTAATTAGTTGCATTAGACAATTTTACAAAAACCCACATATAGCGCAAATGAACAAAGGCAACGAGCAAGATCGAGAAACGGAAAAAGAAGAGGAAGAAGAAGAATTGGCATGTTGTCCAATAGTCCTAGGAAGGCTCGAGAGAGTAGTCTAAGACATACTGGTGGACACAGGAAGTCCCGAAAAAACTACACAAATAGAACAAATAAATAAACGCGATGAACAATATGAGGAAAAGGAAGAGTAAGAAGTGGTCGAACTATCGAAGAACAGGAAATAATCGACGAATTAATTAAGGAATTTAAAGAAGTATTTTCTGAAAAACCAGGATTAGCAAATAATTTGTTTGTGAACTGAAAATCGAAAATAAGGTACCGTTTTTCCAACAAAACTACCCAATACCGTTTACGCAGAGGGAAGCAGTGGAAAGAAAAATTGAGAGACTGTTAGCGGATAAAATAATTGAAAGGTCGCAATCACCGCATGTAAATCCCATCGAAATAGTACCGTTTGAATGGAAGAGAAGAAAGAAAAAT
Organism: Vesta saturnalis; assembly: GCA_036346205.1. Classification (NCBI taxonomy): domain Eukaryota; kingdom Metazoa; phylum Arthropoda; class Insecta; order Coleoptera; family Lampyridae; genus Vesta; species Vesta saturnalis. The sequence goes on along the minus strand of JARFJB010002165.1, from coordinate 4,107,859 downwards.
TTTTTTTATTATTTTTTGTGTGAGAAAGTTGACGAATCTTTTTGTATATCGCTGAGCAAGTTCCTTTTGTTTTTTTGATAGTTATATCGTTCTTGTGCCAACTAAATTAGTTGATACAACAACGAGAAGGGGGTACTGTAATGGAGGCATTATAAATTCGAATTTCGCGCTGTTATATGACATTAAATGGTTGTTGGTATGTAATTAATATTAAGATGAAAAGCTTGAGTTTGTTTCGACGAGTATTTACATATTAAATTGGAAAGCTTTTAAATAAACGTGGCAATTTGTGGATCATGACTGTTTTGTAAAAGTGAGCAAATAGAGACGCTGTCATAATGACGTGTATTTGTTAATCAGTCGCATTAAGTACGCGATAAGAGTTGGTTGAAAGTAACCAAACGGCAAGAAAGCGATTGCTGCAGCTTACGTCAAATTGTGAAATTATAACGAAAATTCAGTTAGTATTGTGTTAAGAGAATATAAATGATATTTTCTTATTAATGTGAGGAAAAAACTAAAAAGAATGAAATTGTAAATATTATCAAATTGGTGATAATAAAAAAGATTACGCAATAATTTAAAATCGCGTTTTATGTGCATATTGAAAGTGCTCCAAGTTGGTGTTTAGATAGCGAGTGATAAATGTAAAATAGGACAATCGATCCAATATAATAGATCGATATATAAAGTATAATAACCAGAAAACATTGACAATTAAAAGTATAGCCGTTCGTAGCTCGCTTGCAGTGTGTCGGGCACGCCGTTTCTAATTAAAACTGAATTAAATAAAAATTGGATAGTGTAAATATAACAAGCAATTATTTACAAAAATAATTAAATTATGAGAAAGAACATTAGAGTCGTATTCTTCTATAACAAAGGTATAAAAAGAGATTCAGTGAACAAAGGAGAACGGTTCCAGCTTGGCGCCAGACGTCATCAACCTATACGGGACTTCCAATTGTAAGAAGGAAGCGCAAGAATTACGTCACCAGCTCGAACGAAGTGATAAACAAGACAATTATTTATAGTGTAAATAAAAGAAAAAATACCAATTAGAATCATTTTTATATAATACTGTAAACAAAACAGTCTGCATTTAGAATTTGGCTTAATTAAATGTTATCACTTTTAATTCATTTTTATTATTGACTGTTACAAATCTTAAAGAGCTTATACAAACACTGAATATGTAAATACTGAAGAAAGAAGGTTCAATTAATTACAAAATACAAGTAATTAATAACATCAGGTTGAGGATAATTTTAATAAATAATAACAATAACCATTTATTACATTATTGAGCTAGCTGGAGCGTCCCGATACAAGGAAAACAGAATTTGTTAAGCAATTATTAAAGTTCATTTACTCAAACAGGAATGTGATAACAATAAGAGTAAAGTTTAGTTAATGAACGCTATCTTTATAAATTAAAACTATTTAGTTAAAGTTGAAAGGTAATCATTTCACATTTTTGTAAGAACAATATAAAGTTTTTACTCAATGATTTTGAAATTATAAAAGATTGAAAAAGAACCCAAATATTATTCTTTGTGAGAACCTTCGCATAACTTTAATTAAAGTAAGTGAAAGCAAAGGCAATGAATGTTACTTAAAAGGGCATGTTAATGTTGCATATGAAGATCGTGAGTTGAAAGAGTTAAATTGGAATGAGAAATAATATGGAAGTAAAAACCGCTGTGGTGATGATAATGCGTCTTACTGTGTGGCTACTTTATTCTGAGGAATGCAGGTTCAAACTGTTATGAAATGCTTGCGCGGGGGATATGGTATTTTAATACTGTAGCAAAGTGTGGAATGAATAAGTATACATGGTATTCGTATAAGTTAGGATTTCATAATGGAAAATTTTGCGTTTGATTCATGAACAAATAGCAATGATACTTTATTTTTTCGGAAATAAGACTGCTTCGCGCATACGTGAAATTAACATAAACAGTTTAATTTGGTTTTGAATGTTCTGTTGATTTTCATGCACATATGATTCAAAGTGATAACAATTTCTAGGTACCAGCCTAACCCACGACAATTGGCACTTATGACAAGAGGGGTGTTATAAGTTTAATGTGTGTATCTGGGTACCCTTGTGTATCCATGCATCTGATTATCTGTGCACCGGTGTATCAGTGCATCTGTGTATTAGCGTATGTGGTTATCTGTGTATCTAAAATTAAATATCATATTTACCGTGCCTGCTACGTTGTGTTTTCACTATAAAATGATAATTACAATTATTAACAAAAAACTATTTCTTTGTTAGATTTGACTAGATCATTAATTGATGTAAAGTTTTTATTTATGAATGCTTTTACAGTCTGAAATTAACTTTTTCACAACTTTACACTGATGTCATAATTTGATTAAATTTGCTCTTCGATTATGCGATTTTTCACTGCTAGCTTTCGACAGCTAGAGGGCGTTCTGATGCCATTTTCAAGGCAGTTTAATAATATTTCATTTTATTAAGAATCTTCACCAAAATTAGATCCAATAGTTGTCTTTATACGTTTATCAAACTTATATATTAGTAGCGGGCTTATGTTTGCGATTTCATATTTCATAAATGTGATGAAAGGTTTTAAACAATTCTTAAAGAATTACCACTACTGGAGACGGCAACTGTAATTGTTATCTAAACGTATATATTTATGTAAAATATAAAAATACGCCATTAAAAAACCCAAAAAAACACTTCAATGGAAATGTTACTATTAATCGACGAACACTAGCACAAAATCTCCCCGGGGTGATTAAATCCTATCTATAGTCCATAGGTAGTGAAAAGCGTTAACTGCCTAATGATATCTTCAAATAACACCAGGTGGATTATAGGTATACTTTGCACATACGGTAAACTAGGTCACTCGCCCCAAACTCTCAACCAACTCTGTCAACAGCCTCTTACTAATTACAAAGAACCAAACCAAAAACCCTTTATCCCCCCCAAAGCAGTGGCGAAACTACAAAATTTTTCTGGGGGGGGCCAGGCCCCACGGGCTCTTTTTGGGGAGGGGTGCGTATAAAAATTTTGTTGGGGCGTACACACCACTTTTTTATAGATGCATGCGCATGAAAACTACGTCAATCTTGTTTTCACTCTCAATTTTAAACAGTTTTGGTTTTCATCATCATGGTTTGTCATATACCTACTTTAAGTAAAAGACTTTCTTGTTTTCACATTTTATTTAGGAAATATAACATATAAGTATGAATAAAAAAAACTTCAAACTAATTTTAGTTTTCTATCTGTTTTATAAAACAGAGAGAACTTGTTCAGCGACAATTTCTGCTTAACTAAAGCATTTTCGATACAGAGAAGTGATAAATTTGAAAATCTATCTTGTACCATTGTGGTTCTCAGCCATGTTTTTATCCGCCTCAAAGCGGAGGAACTTCTTTCGCAACCAGCTGAACTGATTGGAAGGCCTACAGCAATTTGTAGTAATTTGTAAATATTTGGAGTCAGATCCCCCTTCACTTGAACTTTTAGATTTTCCAACGTGATTTCAAGATTTTTATTTTTGAATAAATTTCGTATCACTAAAACTTCAGCTTGAAGTGTTGAGATTTCGATATTGAAGGCCCTCTGATAATTGGCGACGAACTCAAATGCTTGATCCAAATCTAGCTTCATAAAGGAATCAATCGATCTTGCAAGGGGAAGATTTTCAAATCGTTTTTTCATATTGCCAATCACGTTGTCCATGACTTGGTAGTAAATGTTGACTTTCCAGTATTCGGGAGCTGTAGTTCCTGCAGGTATGTCGATCAGAGATGATTTACCCAGGGTTGAGTCAGATAGATATTCATTAAGCCTTTGTGGTTGCTTCCTTTTTTTTTTGAAATCCTTAAAGGCTCCAAACAAATGTCTTGTTCTCCTGAGAATTTTTCTATTTCACTCCACAGGTCCTCAAATTTGTTCCTCTTCTCTTCAAAGTTACTTATAGTGCTATCCATGATATCACTAGCTTGACCTAGTGTGGCATCCTTTCTCTGAAAATATTTACTCAGTACATTTGCGACCATTAACACTGAATGGAAGAGGAACAAACAAACGATAAATTGTGGCTTTATCATTGATGCCTGTATTCCAAGTGCTTCTACAGAATTTTTGTCTCGCTCTTGTTCAATTTCTTCATCCAGAGCATTTCGAATTGGTTGGAAATTTTTCAAAAGGGATTTGCAATTTTCATATCGACAACTCCACCTGGTACTGCTAAGACTTCCCATTTCGCCCCCCGACTTTATACCTAGAGCATCACGGGCGTTTATGAGATGAGAGTGATGACCGGGTTGAGAAAAGTGGACGTATATTGCCTCCAGAGTGTTGAAAAGTGCAGCTGCAGTAGACACCTTAGCACAACTGTCGACAATTATCAAGTTCATCCTGTGTGCCAAGCAATGAAAGTAAATGGCTTGTGGATGATCCTCCCTTATTTTGGCTTGCAGTCCTTGGTGTTTCCCAGACATAACACTGGCTCCATCATAAGATTGGCTAATTAATATGGCGTTATTCAACAAACTGCATTTACTTAGATACTTTTTAATAAGTATTTTTAAACTCTCGGCATCTCTAGAAGAAGAACAATCTACGAAACCAAGAAAACGTTCCTCAACTTCCAAGCCTACGGTATATCTGATTGCCACGGACAATTGTTCTTGTTTGTAGCACCTAGCTTCATCAACCATTATCGAAAAAAAACCACATCGCCGCATTTCTTCTACAATCTGTCCAATAACAAGTTGAGATGCGAAGCTTATTATTTTATTTTGTATTTTGGAACTGCAATAACTGATATGTCTGCCTAGATGCATCGAAAAATTCGTGTCATGTTTTGCCATAAGTTCACCCAACTCCAGAAAATTTCCTCGGTTAGTAGATGTTGCGTCTGCTCGGTGTCCTCGGAGTGGCAGCCCTTGACGTGTCAAGTATAAAATCATGTCGATTAATTTTATCATATAATCTCGGTTCTGTATTATCATTTCTTCATGTTGTATGGTTAGCTTCTTATGAACATCTCCGGCCTTCAAGGAATGCTTGTAGCCTACAAACCTTTGCATACAGTCACTATGAGCCAAAGAGGTGTCATGTTTTTCAGCGACTCACTTAGTTTCCTCCAATTACTGAACCCATTAATCGAAAACTTTTCATTTTGATCTCGAATATTTGCAGAATGCCGAAAATGTCTGCAGACAAAGCAGAACGCTTTATCTAACTTCACACTATATTCAAGCCACTGATAAGTATCAAAGAATTGAGACGAAAACGATCTCCGCCTATCTCCAAATGAACTTTTTGGAAAAACAACCCTTGGGCCCCTTGGTTGCGAAGGACCACTATCAAGAGTTCCCAGATCTTGATCTTCTGGATCATTTCGTCCTCTTTGATTTGTTTCTGCAGATGTAAAAACATCGGATGTTTTGCTACCTTGCCCTTCTTCAGCGGCTTTATTTACATCTTCTCGTATGCCTCCACCAACAGTTTCTATATTTGAAGTTGAAGATTGTGTTAAATCACAAGCTATCTCAATATTTGTTGTTGAGTCACATACTGGAGTAGACGTTTGCCTTGTCTCAGTCTCATCTTTGTCGGGTTGATTTGTGGCAGATTTGAAAAACGATCGTATGTCTTTGAATTTCTTTATGTTCAAACCGCCCACAATCTGCAACGGAAATAAAAACAAATTTATAAACACCGAAGCTAACTGCTCGGACACTGATGGGGAAACAAGTAAAAGGCGTGAAAGAAAGTACAAATCAAAATCCCTTTGCAGTTTTAACTTTAAACTATTATTATTATTATTAGCTGAAACTTGTGATGCAATCTTTCCTTTTTTTTCTCACCCATCAAAATTTTAACATCTTATAATACTCTAAAACAAACATACAAATAAGTAAAATTACCTTAGTCCTTAGTTGTTTGTGGCAGTTGGCCTTGGCAGTGGCTATTTGTATGCTTTGATGTTTTATTTCACACAGCACTGTGCTGTCAGCACAGAAGACTCACAACATGGAACACCGAACACAGGTTATATTGGCACTTGGCTCATAATAATAATAATATTACATAAAACATTAAGTACTAACCCCATGAATTCATCGTGCGTTGCAGCGTTGCTTATATAGGTACCGATGACGCAAGCAACCCTACTCGAATCTTCTAGAAGTTTGATGACTAATAATTTACGTAAGCTGCTGTCTGCGTCTGCCGAGGCATCGTAATTATGATTCATACATATCTAGATTGTTCGGAATAATGAGTCACCATTTCCGGTATGTTACACTATTTTTAAGTTTCAAGTCTCGCTTCCTTTATAAAAAGTTATCTTTTAGAATGTTAATGTAAACTGTAAGTAAACTAATCTAATCTACTAATCTTTGCGGCGCCTTTATGCTTGCTGGGTTTACTACATCGTGAAAGAGGAACTATACATGCTATTGTTTATACATCAACACTCAACGCATATCAGTATCATGAACCAAAACAATGCCAAGAGCAGCATAGTCACAGTCAGCAGTCCACCGCCGCCGCGCCGCTTAGCTAAACAAATATTATTTCACCGATACAACTTATGCTCGAATGACGAATATTCTAATATCCTTACATAATACATAATAATTAATAATTGTACTTATCACTATGTCACTATTACTACTCGTTTGTTTATCGCAATGGTTTAAGATTTAACGAATTAAGTTGTTAGATGGAATTTAAGATAAGAATGAAAAATGGGAAAGTGCTCCGTTTTTCTGGGGTGTGCCTGGCACACCTTGCACCCCCCCCCTAGTTTTGCCACTGCCCCAAAGATCATGTAATCTTTTACCATTACTAATAACAATGCAAGTGGATGGTTTCATGAGGAAAACAACTTCAATCCCCCCCCAAAGATCATGTAATCTTTTACCATTACTAATAACAATGTAAGTGGATTCTTTTATGAGAAAAACAACTTCAGTCACATGTGTATCTTCCAACTCCGCTAACTAGAACTGAGATAAACATCCTTTTACTCAAATAACACAACTCAAAATGGTTCAATCACCGAGTTTTACCATAACAATACTAATTAGAAACAAACAGGCATGCTATTAAATACATGGGATCCATTAACCGCTTTGCAAGACCAGGAAATTTAGTGCAATACCACAAAATCAAGCCAAAAAACACTTGTTTATGTTTCTTAAATTCTTTACAACAAAACAATTTAATTCTCGTAATGCTTCTATTTCCTTTTAGCAAAATTGAAATTCAACCTTACTTTTAAGTTACCGATAGCAAGGATTGTAATGCACAATTCCAATGACACTATTCACTATATTGGAGTACTATTTACAAAACATACTTTCGTAGGATTGGTAAATAAAGCTACTCTATTGAACCAAAATTAACCGTGACATCCTTATTACATGATTGTGAACCTCAAAATTACTGTATCAGCACAATATAACATCGTAAATATAGTCACATCATATAACCTAGCAATATTATTAAAGAACCTTTAGTACATTGCAGTTTTTAATACTATATTAATTTAAAATGGTTGTAAAATGAAAGTTGTAAACAATTACAAATATACTTAAAATGTACACATCAAAAATTATGTTTGACTCATGCATAAATCTACAATAATTTTATACAGATGTAAATAAAAACCAAATTCAACAATAAAAACATTTGATAACATTCAATTACTTCTTCTTAAAGAAGTTCATTAATGTCGGTTGATTTGCAGGCACTGCTTTTTTTCCTTTTGCTGTTGATGCTTTACCATTAACAGCTTTTTCACTTTTGCTTAAATCGGAATTGGATCTACTCAATTTATTGTCAGTTTCTTTTTTAATCTCTTGCTTAACTGCCTCTTTTTCTATTTTAACCACAGAACGTTCCGTAACATCCTCTTCTGAGCCACTTTCCTCAACCCATTCCTTTTTTGTTACTAAATTTTACACAAATAAAATTTTAGAATAATCGAGTCACATATACTTACTAACGTACCCTTCCTCATCCTGAAATGTTTTATCTACAAGCTTCCTCTTTTTATTTTTTGGGGCTAGCACTGGTTCTGGTTTTGTAATGGGTTCGTCTTCTTCTGAATCTACTATCAAATTTTTACGCTTCCTAGCTATATTCTCTTCCTGCTCCTCCTCATCATCATCGTTAGCAAAGATATCTAAATGTATGAATTATACTTGGATTAGAGAATGATATGTAGTTACCTTCATCAGACTCGTCTTCAACTACAATTCGTTTACGTCGTTTTGAATTAGGTGTATTCTTTTTTGCACTTTTTCTTTTCACATTTTTATTACTTTTCGAAGTTGGTTGGCTTTGTTTAATCACTACTTCCTCATCATCATCACTATCCACTAAATTTTTTAAACTATTTTTGATTTCCTGTTTTACTTCTTCTAATTTACCATTAATGGGTGGGTTGGTGTTTGCTGCCTTTTCAGTTTTACTTGTATTGCTATTTTTATTTTCGCCTTTTGTGAAGTATTGAGCAAAATTATTCGCCTAGATAAAAAATATTTATTAAATAATAACTATTAATGATACGAGTACCTTAGAAGTCTTAGCATTTGTTTTAGGGCTTGGTGTATTAAGATTTTCAGTAGATTTTGTCGATTTTGGTGGAACTTTAGAAAATAAAGACGGTTTTTCCTTCACATTAGATGGGGGTTGTACAGGTACAGCTTTAATTTTCACCTCCCTCTTTATACAATTTTTGCTTACTATACAACCTTTACTAAAAAATATAAATGTATTACTTAAACTAGTAACTATTAAAATACTAACATAGGAGATACTGTGGGATTTTGAATATCAAATTTATCGACTAATGTTATTGTATTTAAATCTATTACTTTGGACTTTTGCAGACTGTAAATCTGTACAAGTGGTTCCTTAGTATACAGATCTTTCTTGTCGTCAAGTTCTTCATCTTTTACAATCAAAATTAATGGTTTACTTTTAACTAAACCTGACAAGATGTACGTCACAGCAAGACTGCCTGGTTTAGTTTTACGATTATTAGAAAGAGCCTTCTCCAATAAGAGTTTCGATTCCTTCACATTAATATTTAAAGTCATGCACAGCCATGGGATCGTTACCTACACAGTATTTCATTAAAATTCACGAAACGCTGTTATTAAGAAAATATTACAATTTTGTCTTCATCATTTACAAATTCTTCTAATTTATTAAGGTGATTATTAATTGTTTCTGCATCCATATTTTCCATATTGAGCCATCAACGTTTATCAAGATATCCCGCCACTAAACCATAATATTTTATAACCTAATAATTTCAATCGAATAGATTGTGGTTATAATCACGCTAAAATATTGCTGGCTGTGTCTAATTTTCGATATGAAACAGACAAGCTAAAGCTTAGTTTTCACAGCGACGGATTGCGGACAACAGAATTGAATTCTTTTGAGGGGATGATCCTAGACGTGCATAAACGCCAAGCATTCGTTTTCATAAACGCGGAGCGTATTTAGTGAATTCTAGTAATATTTTATTTTGTAAGCTTCTACTCTGCGGAAGTAAAACCGAGTAAAACGTCATTCTTGGTCATCATTCGTCACGTTGTGTTGAAAATGAATACAACTGGTAAAATTTGTTTGATTGTATTACTTTATGCATTATCCAAAATAAAAAGAAAACGGCACCCAAAACGATGGTGGGTAAGAAATAAATTTTTAAACAGATGAAGTCAAGGATCATTTCATAATCTCATAGAAGAGATGCGAATGACTGACACCAACAAATATGTTAATTATTTAAGAATGTCACTCATTCAGTTCGAAGAAATACTATCCTTAGTTGGTCCAGATATTAATAGAAGAAGGGAGCCTATAACTGCAGCCCAAAGACTTGCTGGTATGTTAAGGTAAATTAATTTTATATTTTTTTTAAATATCTATCGATATTCTAAATTTTGTGTATGTAGGTACCTTGCATCAGGAGATAGCATGTTACCAATATCTTATGCATTAAGATTGGGAAAAACTACAGTTTCTCACATTATAAGGAAAACATTTCAAGCAATTTGGTAAAATTAAATGAGGCATACTGGACAAGAATTACTAGCGAGTTTGAAGATTTATGGCAATTTCCTCATGTATAGGAGCCGTTGCACGGTGGGACGAAACTCCGAAAAGCTGGCAATAATATGAAGGCGTTGCGATATTTGTCTGAAATTACATATATCGGGGTTTTTGAGTATGACAGTTACAAATCAAGTGTCAAAATTCCAAATAACAAAATGGCGGATCCAATATGGCGGACCAAAAATACAAAAAAGTGTTTTTTTAAGATGAAAATCAGTATATCGGGGTTTTTGAGTATGACAATTACAAATCAAGTGTCAAAATTACAAAAAACAAAATGGCGGATCCAATATGGCGGACCAAAAATACAAAAAAGTGTTTTTTTAAGATGAAAATCAGTATATCGGGGCTTTTGAGCATGCAATTACAAATCAGGTGTCAAAATAATATATAATAACTAAATATTATTATATATTATTTTTTGCAATAAAAATCTTAGTTGCGCTATAACAATTTTTTTTATTTACAATAACATTATCGCTACATCTATTCGCTATCTGACGATACGTCGCAATCTGTCGACGAGCTTACCGCAGATTCATAATCCTCTGATACTACACTCGAAGAAGGTGCGCTGGCCGGCGGAATCAAAAGCTCTAATGTTTCCGGGTTAAAGATCTTAATTTTTTGCGGTGATTTTCTGAGAACGGAAACGAAAGGATCTCATGAAACTAAAAGTCTCAAAACACATCCTCCATGGTTTTCTGTCGACTGCATTTTCGGAAAAATCTTCCCGAAACCGTTTAATATACTTGTTGCACGATTCCTGTGCGTCTTCCGACATCTGCCCTATTGGCAATAACGCAGAAGAAATGATGTCCGCGCCATGTATAAGAAGTTTGTGGACGGACGTAGGCATATAACACCACGGATACAGGTCCACAAGCTTCTTAGCTGTAGCCAAATTGAATTCCTTAAAACGGTGAATATTCACATCGTATCCTGAGGAAATTCCTTGCAATATTATGTAGAACCTTTTGATCAAATCCTCGTCAACACCAGTAATTAACGAGGAGATGTCATAATGTTCAAAGAACCGCCGAGCCGTGTTCCCGTCATTCGAGCTACCATATCCGTGTTTAGGTTCGTCTACAATTAGTCCTAGACGCGTTCGAAAACCTTGTTGGATGTTTTTTTTCGACTTTTTACTGCGGCCTTTTCGTCAGCTGTGCGTGAATTGCCACTTCTTCACATCAAGTTTATACGCGACGTGCAAGCAGCATTCAAAAAATCTTATCCACGGATGCAAAGATGAAATGCCATACTGGAAATTTTCCTCTATGATTTCTTTTCCTACAATGTTGTCAATGTTGTTAAATTGCTTGAACGTTGCCTCGCAAATGTTGCATCGTTGAGTAGAAGCAGTTCCAGTAATAGTATTGCATACTTTTCGGTCAATCATTGTCAGTGCAAGATCCATCAATGACCGTTTCATACGGGATAAGATTTTTTTTTGTTCTCGAATATCTGTAACTTCCTTCAAGGTGTTCTCTACATTTTCATGCAAAACCTGGATGCGGATAGGCCCACAGTATCGAGGGGAGGAAGGTCGCGGATTTTTCCATATAATATGTTTTTCGGAAGATACCAGTTGTAATGGGACGAGGTACGTGAGAAAAATACTTGAACTCACAAATACTGTATACAATTCACCGGTTGCTTTGTCCAGTTAGCTTTGTTAATACAAAAAGTTGGTTTGTAAACGGAATAGCAATTATTAGCAGCTGGTTTTTTGCCCAAAATGTTCGTAATGACATTATATTTCAGCGACGTAAAAGAATTTGATCGAACACGACAGAACAGACAACTTTTTTTATGCATAAACAATTTCTTAAACAATTTTTTTTTGTTAATTTACAGCAACAAAGATTGTTAATTATGGTATTAACCAATTATTTATTCATATTCTGCTTAGGACACTATTATTCTACTTACTTTCAGGAGATAAATCCATTTTACGGCGACAAAATCCGTTCAGATCACGTTATAATATACACTGAAGTAAAGCAGGTATAAATATCGGTTGGCATTCGAGTCGCTTGCTTACCGCTCGAGGGTCACTTTTCTAATGGTCCCTAAGCCTAAGTACACGTCATAAAGCAATTCTGACATGCGGGTTCGATGAACAAAATACCAATCTATAGAACTAGTAACTTAAAAATCCCTAGATAGAAAGTTGATTTTTTGACTTTTGGCCAGCTTTTCGGCGTTTCGTCCCACTGTGCGTTGGTGGTAAACACATAATTGTTCAGGTATATTATTTGCTGGGTGCATTTATCAAACTTCTTTGTAAATCTTGTTTTATAATTTTAGGCTCCATGAAAATCTGGTTCCCAGTTTTATAACTATAAAGGTTCACATAGCATTATTTTAATGGCGTCAGTTGATGCTAAATATAAATTTACTACTGTGCATATTGGGGCCCAAGGACGTCAAAGTGATAGTGGTGTATTTAGGTATTTACATATTAATAGACAACTACTTAATAACAGCAATAATGAAATGAATCTGCCACCACCCAAAATCCTAAAATCGGGAGCAAATGCTACCCACTACTATGTGGTAGGTGATGCAGCTTTTCCTCTTACAGCAAACATCATGAGGCCCTATGCAGGAAGGTATTTGCCACAGTACAAACGAATATTTAATTGTAAGTATTACATAATATACCTACTGACAACTTTATAAGTACTAAAATTTATATTTTTTAGGCTCAGTAGAGAACGAAGGGTAAGTGAAAATGCTTTTGGCATATTACCTTTACATTGGAGGATATTAAAAAAGCCAATTATAGCTTCATTAAGCACCATTGAAAGTGTAGTTCAAGAAGTAGTAACATTACACAATTATTTAATTCATTAAAAATGTGACACATATTTTCCACAAACTCTTGTAGACAGGGAAGATAATGATGGAAGTGTCCATGGGGAAGAATGGAGAGAAAGTGTATGTACAAATCTACTTCCTATTGGTCGCACATGTACCAATAATTATAAACAAAGTTTTGAAGAAATGAGAGACAATTTAGCGTTATATTTTTATAATGAAGGAGTGGTACCATTTCAGTGGGATAAGTAAAATAACTGGTTTCAGTTCTTTCTTTGTATTATCGTTATTACAACGGCTATTGTGCTGGTGAATTACATTCTTTGATACCATCTCCGGCTATCTTTGCGAGAAACACTCGGTTCGCTCATTCACATCATCAGTATGCAGTACAAATCTCCACTTGCCGTACCAAACGGGCGCAATCCATATTTTTCTACACGGCTTCTAAACTCTGGAATGATCTCCCTAGCTCCTGTTTTCCTCTCACTTATGATATGAGAAAATTTAAGGTAGCTGTTCATAGGCATCTATTGGCAATTCATTATCCCTCTATCCATCCTCCTAAGTGTTCCTGAGTGTTTTAGCACGATAGGCCTAATTTAGCCTGTTCAGGTCCGCAATCATAAAAAAAACTACTTTAGTATTTATATTCTTACTTACAAATTGTACTTTGTCAATGACTGCACAAATATAAATGGAGAAACCATAAAATTGTTCATGATTAGTTGCAAGAAAATTTTTAATTATGTACTAAACTATAGTAAATAAATTATTTATTTGAAAGTGAAACTTTCGTTAAATTTATAAATTAGTTAATAGTAAAAATTTTAACAAATCATTGCACAATCTGAAAGAAATTGTAAAATTTTATAATAAAATACACTAATTACCAACTTTCATGTTTTATTCTTAAACAGAACATAGATAAACAATTTATATTACATATATTTCTTTGCCGCATCACATGTTAGTGATAGAAGTTTTATTTCAAGTTCGACTTTTTTCCTGTGTGGTAATATTTCCAATAGTTCTGTTATCCTCTGACATATTAGGTTTTGGGATTTGCCTGTATTTACAGGAATATTATCAGTTGAAGATAGTTTTTCTATTACTTTTAATATGGTACTAGCGATTTTTCTTTATGATTGTGGACCTGAACAGGCTAAATTTGGCCTATCGTGCTAAAGCACTCAGGAACACTTAGGAGGATGGATAGAGGGATAATGAACTGTCAATAGCTGCCTATGAACAGCTACCTTAAATTTTCCCATATTATAAGTGAGAGGAAAGCAGGAACTAGGGAGATCATTCCAGAGTTTAGAAGCCGTGTAGAAAAATGTGGATTGCGCCCGTTTGGTACGACAAGTGGAGATTTATACTCCATACTGATGATGTGAATGAGAGAACCGAGTGTTTCTCGCAAAGATAGCCCGAGATGGTATCAAAGAATATAATTCAGCAGCACAATAGCCGTTGTAATAACGATAATACAAAGAAAGAAATGAAACCATCCTTCTATGCTCAAGGGACTGTATGTGAGAAGTTAAGGACGGGTCATTTATAAGCCTAATCGCTCTCATTTGAATACGATCAACGATATCGAGAGCGTATTGGGGTGCACTAACCCAGAAGTGAGAATTATATTCCAGATGAGGCCGAATTTGGCCTTATACAGCAGAAGGAGTTGTCGAGAGGTAGCTGACAGAAGATGGTCAACCCATGAAAGATTTGAGGATACAGTCATACCCAACAGAGTAATAGAGTCTGAAAGCTTAAGAACTGAGCCATTCATACTTACAACAGGAAATGATCGATCTTTTTTGGCGGAACACAAGGCAACACTGAGTTTTGTTAGCATTAAATTTAACTACATTATTGCTTCCCCATTCGAGAATACGTTGAACGTCTTTGTTGATTGAATTTGTCATTTCAGCGTTAATTGCTTGATTTGACATAGTAGGTGGATTATCACTATGAGTAGACTGAGATGAGCTACAGTGAAGAGTGCTATCGTCAGCAAAGCAATGGATGGGGTTAGTTGTTAAAGAAATAAGGTAATTTATGTACAGCAGAAAAAGTGTAGGCGCTATAACGCATCCCTGCGGTGCGCCCGCGTTAATAATAACTTCTTTTGAAAAGAAGCCATCAACTACGACACGTATTCGTCTTTTATCAAGGAAACTAGAAACCCAGTTGATGAGCGTATCATTTAACCCAAACGAGGTGAGTTTGGCAAGTAAACACTTATGCCCAACTTGGTCAAATGCCTTTGAGATATCTAAAGCGACTACAACTGTTTCACCGGGCTGCTCTACTGTATTGTTCCAAACTTGGGTCACATATGAAAGATCACCTGTTGAACGACTTTGCCCAAACCCATATTGGCGGTCACTGAGGGTTTGTTAGTTTCAAGGAACGTGAGCAGTTGCTAATTGATGGCTTTTTCCATGATTTTAGACAAAATGGGAGTGATGACAATTAGTCGGTAGTTTGAGGGATCGGTCTTATTGGCTTTTCTGGGAATAGGTTGAACATTTGCTAACTTCCATGATGAAGGGAATTCCCCAGAAGACATAGAGATCGTATAGAGCTTAGACAGGACTGGTACTAGTTCGGGGAACATTTCTTCAAGACAATAGTTGGGATACCGTCTGGGCAAGTCGCCTTATTGAGATCAAGCCTACTGATGATCGATTCCACGAGCTTGTACCGAAAATGAATTGGTTTCATAGCGTATGAAGAAGAGTTGACTAGGGGCATATCTTTTCCAGAATCATTGAGACATGAGTTTGGTGCAAACAAATC
Source organism: Vesta saturnalis (assembly GCA_036346205.1). NCBI lineage: Eukaryota > Metazoa > Arthropoda > Insecta > Coleoptera > Lampyridae > Vesta > Vesta saturnalis. Next base: position 4,092,084 of record JARFJB010002165.1, on the reverse strand, counting down.
CACAAAAACATTGTCTTTGTCTACAGAATCAGCAACTACCGATCCGTCAATAGATGTCAGGGGGGGAAATGAAGATGTTCCAAAGTTTTTACTAATGGTTTTAGCTAAAGACCAAAATTTACGACTGCCTAAAGGAGATGTAGCTAGTTCATTGCATTTCCATTGTTCCAACAACTTTTTAGTTTTGGTGATAACGCTTTTGCAGATTTGTTCATCTTTTCCTGTTTTATTTTTACCTGCAACATAATAACATTAAGATGCTGTTTCATTTTGCTACATATAATATTTTTTGTTGATATATTATGGCTTATCTTTTTAGTTTTTGAAAATTTCAAATATTATTTCAATATACTACAAGGACACCCGTACTTAAAAACAGAAACCACTCGGTCTATGAGGCAAAGTACTAAAATATTGAAGATAACAAGCAAAACTTTTAACATGAATTACTTACGTTTACACAAAGTGGGGGTAAGTTCAAATCCCTGACTTGTGTTATTGCTATCCGATGTAACAGGTGGAGATACTTCCAGTGGAGTAGCTACTAATTGTCCTAAAACACTTAAACTAACAGTATATATTACCTTTTTATAATAAAAATATTATGTTCTTGGTGCTACTGCATCATTTAGGAATGCCATCGCACTCCCCGATGGGGTATAGGTATCTAATTCTTTGTCTTTATGTACTTTTCACTCAGATTGTTCCATTTCTTTTGTAATATAGCAGCTGTTAGATCTGTGTTACCTGTTCATCAAGTTTTTTCATTAGCATATTACACTTTCATACATTTTTGTATTAAATTGCAAGTTGACACTTACCACCAAATTCAGTTAATATCTCCACCCACAACTGATCTTTAATTGATTTTGTTCTTTAAATTAAAGGGATTTAAGATTTAATTAATAACAAATAGGTAACTTGCTTTTCTACCTCAGCTTGTGCATTTTCTTCAAACATACCATGGGCGATCGAGAAAGACTCGGCAGGTGAATTATCCATTGCTTCAATAACATAGTGCTCACAACCGTTTACCACTCCACAACTGTCACAAAAGACCAACTATAACTTAAAAAAATACAGTAATTGCAGTAAAATAAAACGGCTAATAAATTACCTCTTCATCAATTCATCTTTTTATAAATAGCTGTCTATATTCGTAAATAATTTACAATACCACTAATGTGAACAAACATAAATATTATAACCTCACTGTCAAAATGTCAAAAAAGCTGCTAACCGATAAGAGGATAAAACATATTCAATGTGAAATGCGACACCGCAAAATGTTAAAATATCCGCAAATATTTTGCGCCATTTCTATTTTGAATATTTTCCAACCAATCCACAGTGGTCCGCCACACTCAAAAGCTGGACAAAATCCCAACGAACTTATATTCGATCATAAATTAGTATATAAGGATTTTTGAGGTCGCTGATTACAGATCCAAAGTCAAAATTACTATAAACAAAATGGCGGATCCAATATGGCGGTAACATATGTGGAAATGATATTAGAAATTGATGAAAATTAAGATATGGAGGTTTTTAAGGTCGCCGATTACAAATCTAAAGCTAAAACCATTGTAAACAAAATGGCAGCTTCGCATGTAGATATTCAGGTTTTGATAATTTAATTATTATATGACGTAGCACCGTAGTCCAGCTTTATTGCCAACTCTATTCAGTCACATTCCAGCCTCAAAGAATCATTTTTATGAACAAAAAAAAAAGTTATAATTAAAAATAAGGCAATATAGTTCTACATAAATATTATTCTTGTTTGCTCGTAACATAATTAGCAATGTAATTCTATATAAACATTATTTTTGTTTGCTCGTAACATAATTAGAAAAATAACAAATCGTGGAATCATACACTCGATACAATATGGAATATTATTCTGTATCAGTATCTTTATTTGCTGAAGGCTCGACGCGAGCTTTCAAAAGGCCTAAGACATATTTAGAAAGTAATTTTCTTTTGTTACTTTGAGCCATTGGTTGTCTCAATGTTGAAATGAAGGGGTCTGAAGTGGCAAAAAGTCGCAGCATAACATCCCTCATTGTGTTTTCCCGAGAGCTGGTTCGAGCGTGATGTTCCCTGTATTGCTTAATATGTTTATGGCGTGCCTGCTGCGCCTCTTCAAACATTTGGCCAATCGTTAACAGAGCTGAAGAAATGATGGATGTGTGCCGAAGCCGGCATGTAGTACCACGGATAAAGGCTAATATGTAATTCGTGGTAATTCTTGGTCCACTTTTCGAATGTATTTGTGTCGATATCCAGCCCATATGAAAGAGCCTGCAGACGAACCGCACATTTATGTATTAGGCTGTTGTCGAGATGCTTGTGATTTCAGCGACCTTTTCAGCATTTTAGAAAAACCTGCAGGCCATATTGCCATCATTCGATGTTCCGCTTCCACGCTGCCTTGGTTCATAGACGAGGAGGTCTAATTCTGTCTTCAATTTTTCTTGTATAATCTTCTCCCCCTTCCTTGTAACATCCTTCTTGACCTCTCCCTGCACCTGCCATTCTTTTATCTCCAACCGATAAGAAACGTGGAGCAACCATTCCTGAAACGTATCAAAGCATGCAGAGTTGACAACCCAAACTGAAACGTTTCCGAATATTCAGATTTTATTCCTGCTTTGAAGCAGTTCATATCTTTCGGTATTGCGCCACACACGTAACACTTTTGAGATGATTTTGTCGATGTAAGTGTATTACACACTTTACCATCTATCATGGTCAACTGAAGCGTATGATGAACTGCAAATGTGGTATCGTTAATTTCAGCAATTGTAGAACTCAGAGGTGCCGCTTGGTATTCGACGCACTTGACTTCTTTCTCAGTGGGTGCCACAGTTTCTTTCTTAAACTGCAACCTAATCGGCCTACAAAATCTAACCGAAGATGGACGCAAGTTTTGCCAAACTATGATCTTTCCTATTTTTTGTGAGTCGTAGAACAGTTGTAGAGGCACAAGAGAAATGAAAATAATATCTGTGTCCTGAATTTCTTCCTCTTGGGCCTTTTGTTTGTATTGGGCTTGGCCTGTGGTCCCATTACAACCCCATTTCAAAATCAATATCAAACTTGTCCTGTATTTCTTTGGGATTCTGCAAAAGACTTCTTCCTGAACCAGAAGCAAACGACGCACGGTATGGTCTAAAAGTGATTGCAGTGACACTTCAGCAACTGATTCTGTTATCTGAATGTCATCTGGGTAACACCTCTTTTCTTATTTTTTGCAAATATTATTATACTGCCAAGAAACCTAACCCTGTGGAGAAATAAAGTAATTCTTGAAATATTCACTTACAGCTGTTGCTTTCGTAGTACTTCGGGTTCCAAATGCTTCAATATTATGAAAGGGGACATTCATGCAAAGTATCTTCAAATCGTATTCCGTCTCGTTTTCCACCAAAGTTATGAAGGTCTTCACCATTCATTCAATCACCATTACCTCACAAAAATCAGGATATACATCAATACCACGATGAAAAATTCGCCATTTCTTACAGAGTATACCAAATGCGCATTCAACCATTCTTCTTTCCCTTGTCAGTATGTAACTGAATATGCGATCGGTTATACTTGAATTTCGACGTCGGTATGGACGTAAGACCACAAATAGAAAGGGCATATGTTTGTCTTGGCCATTGTTAGGTAAGTTGTAACGGGTTTCGGTGGTGGCAAGTGAAACTTGCCCACAACGAAGTCGAACACAAAAATTAAACCCTGCTTGGAAATATTTTATTATTTATATTTATAAGTCACGGTAGGAAACGGATTCGGGCTCCACTCAAAGATAAGCTACTATTCAGGCGGTCTTTGGGTCCACTTCTGAACGTATACGATTTTCCAAACAGGCTGTGTCGGGTTTCCCAGTGGAGGACAAAATTCATGGCATTATCTTGCGGTAGAAGATGTACCTAAAGCTCAATTAATTCGGTAGACAAAGGTCACCGGTCCTCTTGACAGACAAAATTCCTTCACCAATGATGGATGAAAATGAACTCTGTGAATTTATTTAAATTTCACTGATTACGGTTTGATCAAAACGGTGCTCGGTAGCAAAGCAACTTTTTACTACTTGTCAAAATAAATTTAACTAAATTTTTATACTCGTTTACAGAGCAAGAATTTACTAAGTTGTACTATATTAATTAATTTTTACTACTGTTTACCTCATACTAATTCACAATTACAATTGTCTAGTAACAGTGAAAATGAAAGATAATCATTTTGGCAAAGGCACTTACCTATATAGAGCACGACATTTAAAAGCGAGGAACGGTTGGAAATTCCATAATTTAACGATGAGACGACAGCGTAACAATTTGTTTTAATTGATATTAAATGAATTACTAAATTAATATGTCTTTCATCATGCTAAAATTATTACTTGTGAAATAACAGAACGATTGGTATAAAATTCGGACAGTTTCTATTAACAAAACAATACTTATTCTATCTAACGGTTTGATTGGTAATTAATAGCACGTTTATCAACTAAAAATCACGCAATTCCAGAAGCTGATTACTGTTTGACTCATCTGTCGGTGTTATTTAAATATACAAAATTTTATACAATAGTAAAGAGATTACATTATTTTCATTGTAGCTTGAATTCATAGAAAGTATCTCAGGTTTAACTTTAGTTAATTATATAGAAAATGTGATTTAACAATTCAATTTTCTACGAAGTGAATTAATCAATATTATAAAGACGGTGTCAAATATTACTTGTTTTATTAATTTGTTTGTCATGATTTTATTCTGAATCGCTAAACGTTAACATTATGTTTATTTGACGTTCATTATAAATCACGGTATAGTTATTTCTATTACTTAATTTAATTCTTATCGATATTCAACGGTGTTTGTTAGAGGAGTAAAAATGAAAAAAAAAATATTCACAAATTTTACAAGTTGTGGAAGGTTTAATTGGTTATTTGTTAATTTCTGGTATACATTTGACTGCTTATGTATATTAGAATCACTTAATGCCCCATTTGCGCCTGCGTCATTATTGCTGAAGCAATAATCTGCAACTACAGCCATAACAGCCATCGGGAAAAATAATTTGTAATTAAAAGAAATTAAGATCCGCTTACGTCTGGTTTGCACATTCGAATATGTTTTTTATCGACGGCTCCTATATAATTCGTAAAATTAGTTCTTTCATAACATTCGTTACCGATGTTTATCCAATATTCCACTGTTTTTTCGGCCATAAATACTGGTTGAAGACATATCTATATATTTTCGCAAGTTGTGCGTACTGTTTCACGAATTGTTGTAGCACTAAGTAAATATTCATAATATAATAGAGTAGACGCTGTTTCCCATTCTCAAATATCTGTACAAAAAGTAACAATTTTACTTACCTACGTTTATAATTTTTTTACACGTCAAGACGTTCCAAGCAGGGGACGGAAGGCAGGAAAGAAAAAAATATGTTAGGATAACGTCGAAGCTTTACGGAAACAGAAGAATTACGCAACAAAAACAAAGACGTTCAATTATATAGTTTCGTCAGAGAAAGTAGCCGCAAATAATGACAAAAGACAGAAAAATCTTACATATGAAGAGTCCATCGTACAAATTTTCAGAGAAATTCAACACCAAAAAATAGATGAAGATAAGTCGTTCTTGTTATCTATGGCCCTCATTTGAAACATTTTTATCGCAACAGAAGTTCACTGCAAAAATGAGATTTTAACAAGTTTTGCAAGAAGTTAGTTCTCTACAAAAAACTATCGCTGTCACAATTAGGCAACCAAAATTATATGAACAGCAACTGTTACATGCCACACCAAATGCCGCATCCAGCCCGCCACATACAACATAATTTTCAACAATCTTCCGGGTCAGCTTCAACTGCTCAAGTCTTACAGAATCCTCAACCTAAGATAAGACTCGTCTACTACTTCTTCTACTAGACACTATTATTCAACATTTACACCTAACCCAGAATCATTTTATTCAAACGTGTTGTAACCTAACGATAGTACATACGACTCCGAATTATATGAGCTACATTAAATAAAATAATGAAAATTAAAAATAGTTCTTCTTACTTTAGAGGTACAGCTAATTTTTCCTCCGCTCCTACAGCCATCCTCATATTTGTATTTTGGTATGTAATATGTGGACGAATCATATGTACTAATTCGTCAAAAGGTTCTTTGCTCATTCTAAAATACCAAAAACTTTTCTGGGATACCTTCGTAGACCTTTATGTAATTTATGAAATTGGCCTTTACGTAATGTTTCACTTACTGATAGATGAACCCACGTTTTGTATGTCCATTTCTTTCGAAAACGCAATAATAAAGCAGCTATTGCAACAGTCTCTTCATTTTCGGATAATTGATCGGACATTGAAAAAATTTTTGCGTGTAGCGATCATTTCACCTCTAGTGCGCTCATTCAACTTTAGCTAACAGTTATATCGTTGTTGCGGTTAAACTGTCGCGTGATTTAGAAAACTCTCAGGCGCTTAGACCGAATTAACTCGTCTAGCTGCAGTCACATTCCAACCAATAGGAACTTCGCTAGAACTTTAGACAGAGAGGGAACGTGTTGTATTGCTTTTGTCTGAGCGATAACCTTACTTTAATATTTTTATTGAGATTCTTCTCTGTTTACATTTTTACCACAGAATTGTCTTTATAATCAAATATTCAGTGTGGAACAACACACAACCTTCCAACCCACAAAATGAAAATTAAAAGAAGTGAAATAATTTTAATAACATTTTTTTAGGAAAATTATGCAACCTCTTTTATAATAAGTTCATTACGAAAATATAAAACGGAAACAATAATCTGTTAAACAGAGCGTTTAAAACTTCACGTCAGATAAAGGTTAATAGACATCTAGATGTTAACTATAAATATATATATATATATATATATATATATATATATATATATATATATATATATATATATATATATATATAATATAAGACAGGATTTGAGAGTTTAAGCTTGTAATTTCTATATAGAACAATTTGAGTTCAATTATAGTATATTTACACTGCATTTATTTGAAGTATTTTGGTAAA